>BSBK01012331.1:0-250000 GCA_027943335.1 Chamaecyparis obtusa
CAAATACTTCTCCCAGCTCCACATCATGGCACACGCAGGCATGGTGTAGACTGGCGAAGGTCGCTGAATTCATTATCTTTTCAAATCTAAAATCAATGCATGAGGTCACATTTTTTTGAAGAGATCTGCAAAATAGAGCACGTATATCTTGTATGTGCTTCCACATTTTAAGCATCTCCACCATTATTTTTAAACATATCAACCCAACGTTTCTTTGGAAAAAATATGCAAAGGCGTGCATATGTTGTTCAAACGCTATCATCTCTGCCTTTATCGCTTAAAAGTTTCAACATATTTGTGCGCCTCGCCTGCAAACGGCATTCCATGAGACGTCACTCATTATAAACTTTGAATGGATGTCCAAACTCGGTTCCAAATCTCTATTGTTGCACAGAGCATTCAGTTTGGAGCAGACAGATAAAATATGCAAAGAAGAAACCCTAAATTCATTCCTGGTCAAACCATCCCCCGTTTCCCTCTGCAAATTTCACTTCTGACCTTTTACTTGTACGGGAGAGCGGGGTATTAACTCCCCCTTTATTTTCTTTGGCCTCGCAATTCTGCCTGTCAATGGGGCAAAACTCAAATAATACCGCAGAAGCAATGGCGCCTCTTTCATCACTTTCATCAAATCTTGGTTGAAGAGCGGAATTTGAATGTTTTAGGGCCCGTTTGGACCATGGCATACCAAATGCAGGATATAGTCAATTCTGGAAGATTTGAAATTCTGGAAGATACAAATTCTGAAAATGATATCCACAAAATGGAATGACCTGTTTGGTTCACCCGAAAGATGACAATCTTGATCGCCAGCATTAACTATTGATTGCTTCGCTCCCCGGGTCTAGCGATGAGGAAATGCTGTATTGGCGATGAGGGTCTGCTAGAACAGCGGGGATATTCATCGAATCCTCCAATCTGCGTAACATTTGGATCTCCTTTAGTAGGGGACGAAATATTTGCACAATCTGTTCGGCGGGAAAAATGGGCGAGCTCAATAAGGAACACCAATGTGGTGTCTGCTCCCTTGCTTTCTGAATCTGGGAACTTCCTTAAAAATGTAATGCAACACACAGCGGCAGTAGCGAGTTACAGAAGCGCCATGTGTATGGTGCCCAATAATATGTTGTTAAGCGGAATAAGCAGCGTGGTGAGACAAAGCCCATACAGAGCATTTGGCTCTTATATCTTCCTGTCTCGCGGCGGTTTTCTCTGCACTGATAATTACGAATCTGTTCTTCAGATTTTGTTTTATAGCCTTCAAAGCGGACGCCAAAACATTGGCAAATAGCGGACCCAACAGCAAAAAAAAATTGGCATATGAAACGGGCATGCAAGTCCGATATTCCAATTCCACCTTTTTAAGTGGAAGACGATATGCCCATTTTTTTGGCCAAATTGGAATTTGAAATTCCAATTCCATTTTTCACTGTCGACCACAAACAATGGATAGCATATTCGGAATACGGTATTCCAGAATATCGGCCGATATGCCGTGGTCCAAACGGGGCCCTTAGTTCATTTTCTTTACGAAAGATAAGCCCCCTTGAATATTTTGTATTAAACTTCCACTCCTATATAATTTGAGGGGTCCACGCATCGATCCATTGGAGGGCTTTAAAAATAATAAAGTAAAGCATTAGATGATTTAAATTAATTTAAACTTTAAATTCAAACATAGATCAAAGGGTTTGAAAATTTAATGCATGTCAGGTCCCTACATAATTATTTAAATCATAAAGATGATTCAAAAGTCGGGTCCTAATGTGGGCCTCGCTAAAAAAAATGGTTCGAGCCTGAGAAAAGATCTGACGAACTCTCCTCATGTATCTGGATTCAAAATTGTACAACATTTGATCATTAAAACCTTCTTTTCAACCTTTCTATATAATACTCAAAACAAGGAAATAGCTTTGAGAACTACTTGCATAAAGTAACCAAAATGTATTGTGAGGTCCTAACATTTAGCAAATACATAGATTGATGTACTCAAAATTATCCTTAAAACAATTCTACATGACATCTTGAGGTGAGAGAAATTAATTGTTAAAATGCAATACTTTGTTTTATCTACAACTATACAAATCAGAATGAAATAAACTATAGTTTGTTAGGAAAGATACTTGTGGAAACACCTTCCAAATGTTAATTTACAGGGGAAAATTATATAAAGATCAAATCTACTAAGATGCACAGGAAAAATAAGAACATAGAAAAATACCCTTTGCACATAAGACAAACAAAGACTACCAAATTTAACGTGGGAAACCCCTTACAGGAAAAAACCCACCACCGAAAAACCCTCGAGAAACTTTGTATTACAGTAAACAATTTACATACAAAATCTCTAGTTTTTCGTATAGGCTCACAGGCTCAGATTGCCTTTACAATCAACCTGATTTTCAACCTCCTCCATCTAACAAATTCTTGCAGCCATTAAAACATACTACAAATCATTTCAAAATTCGGTACACAAACGGTTACCGACAAAATGGTCTGCAAATCGTCTGTCACACAATCATCCATGCAACTAGCCGTATGGTGATTTCTCCCTTCGACACTTCTTCCTTCGCCAGGTAACTTCTCCCTTCGACACTTTTGCCTCCATCGAGTAACTTCTCCCTTTGGCACTTTTGCCTCTGTTGAGTAACTTCTCCCTTCAGCACATTTGCCTCCATCGAGTAACTTCTCCCTTCGGCACATTTGCCTCGGTCAGGTAACTTGACTTCCACCAAATGGTAGTCTCACCATACAATTCTCTACCACCATTGTATGGTAGTCTCACCGTATGATGATCTACCTTCACCGAACGCTCGCCTCCACCGAATGGTAACTGGACTTCCATCAAACGGTAGTCTCACCGTACGGTGAGACTTTCGCACTTCATTATTCCAACAATCTCCCACTTGACAAAGTATAGAGTCATAACCACGAACCGGTGAACATAGAGACTATAGAGAATCATGGACTCTAAAGCCCATCAATGTTGATATTCCACTAGAACACAAAACTTTTAAGAATGAAAATCTACCTTGTGAACCATTTAGATACTTACAGAATAGTCTCATCTCATTCATGAACTTTCCCACCTGAACTACCATGCCACTACCACTGAGAAAACCATATACACTCTGTCTCCCAAAGCACAAAACCTTCGACCCAAAAGATAATTGAATGTATCAACATTTGTCACAATCATAGCTGAAATAACACCCACAATAAGTGGTAGCACATCCAACTATACATACCTCTAAGGTATACCAACATGGATTCCAAAATATCACCATATTCAACCTGTTACCTACAGTCTCAAGCCTCAAGTGCAATACCTGCCACATACACACCAAGAAGCTCCCACTGCACAGGTAATATTAATATGATATGAATCCATTTAACAACAACACATAGAAGTGCAACAACAAACTTGTAGCATCAAGAACATCAATAGTACATCAACCATGTACCATGTCCTTCTACATACACCTCTAAATGCATGTCATACTTCCTGTTGAAACCATCAACCATTTCAACAAACACATCTCTAATCACAAGAGAAAACATCATCGCCACTGTCTCTCACTATCCATGAGTACCTATAACTGACCAATCCATGCCAACTCCAATTGCAGAACAACAATTTCATGAAGTGTCAAGAAAATGACCAATGTACTCAATACATAGACAGAAAACCAAGATCAATGTCAAAATTCCAACCATGGCCTCGGGAACATAAACATGACAACATAATCTAAAACATCTCAACCAAAGAGATAACATGCTCTATATGAACATACCATAAACTGCACCTTTATCAAAGACTTCATTGAGCCCTCAAGATGTCAACATCTTTAGTTGCATGAAGATAAACATCTCCAAATAGTACTTCAGCAAATGTAAAAAGATCCTTCTACAACATCAGAATCTCATGTCTTCAATATTTGCAATACTAATGAAGATCATTCATTACGTCACTACCAACAACTCCCACTAAACCGTGGTGTCGAGTCACACATGGCATCATGACAAAAATCTTCCACATCAAGACAAAATTAATCGAACCAGTCATCATTAGATGACTGATCAGCCAAAACAACATTGCTAGCATCTTCATCATCACTCTGAGAAGACTCTGAATCGGAAGAACTTTGCATTTTCTTCTTCTTCTTCTCTTTGCAATCCTTCCAGATATGACCAGCTTGGCCATAGTTCCAGCACTTCACTTTGGCCTTCTTTCTAGAAGATTCAGACTTCATGTCCTTGCCTTTGTCCTTCGATCTATCTCAAACAAAGAGAGCCTCTTTGGCCACTTCAGAAGTCTTCCTCCGCATCTCCTCTGACAAGAGTGCAGCAACTACCTCGTCCATTTTTTATTGGGTAGTAGTACTTCCTATAGCCATCAAAAGATGGTCCCACGAATCAGGCAAAGAACTCAACAACAACATGCAACACTCCTCTTCACTTATGGACATACCAACATATGTTAGTTGTGCAATCACCATATTGAATGCATTTAAATGACCAGCCATAACAGTTCCTTCACCCATCTTCAGAGAGTACAATTTCTTTCTCAGGAAGAGTTTGTTTACCAAGGATTTTCCTTGATAAATATCTCCCAATTTCTTCCACAAAGAATGTGCAGTTTTCTCCCCATAGACATTTAACAGAACACTATCTACCAGTGTCAATCGTATCATTCATCTCACCTTTCAATCTACCAGATCTCAATCTTCTTAATTCATGCTTGAAGGCTTGCTCCCAGACACAACAGTCCATAGATCTCGGTCTACCAACATATCTTCAACTTTAAGTTTCCACAACTCAAAGCATTTTCCATTAAACTTTTCAATTTCTATTCTCCCTAATGTACCTGCCATCTTGATTGCAAGATCAACACTTCACTAACTCCCACTGGAACCAAATTGACACCAACAACCAACCCTACCTAAACAACCAACCCTATCCAACAGAATAATGTTAATGGGTCTGGCTCTGATACCACTTGTTAGGAAAGATACTTGCGGAAACACCTTCCAAATGTTGATTTATAGGGGAAAATTATATAAAGATCAAATCTATTGAGATGCATAGGAAAAATAAGAACATAGAAAAATACCCTTTGCACACAAGACAAAAATAGACAACCAAATTTAACGTGGGAAACCCTTACGGGAAAAACCCACCACCAAAAAACCCCTGAGAAACTTTGTATTACAGTAAACAATTTACATACAAAATATCTGGTTTTTCATATAGGCTCACAGACTCAGATTACCTTTACAATCAATCTGATTTTCAACCTCCTCCATCTAACGAATTCTTGCAGCCATTAAAACATACTGCAAATCATTTCAAAATTTGATACAGAAACAATTACCAACAAAATGGTCTGCCAACCGTCTATCACACAATCATCCGTGCAACTGGCCGTATGGTGATTTCTCCCTTCAACACTTTTTCCTTCATCGGGTAACTTCTCCCTTTCGCACTTTTGCCTCCATCGAGTAACTTCTCCCTTTGGCACTTTTTCCTCCATCGAGTAACTTCTCCCCTCAGCACATTTGCCTCCGTTGAGTAACTTCTCCCTTCGGCACATTTGCCTCCATTGAGTAACTTGACTTCCACCAAATGGTAGTCTCACCGTACAATTCTCTACTACCACCGTACGGTGATCTACCTTCACCGAACGCTTGCCTCCACTGAACGGTAACCCGACTTCTAGTGAATGGTAGTCTCACCATATGGTGAGACTTCCGCACTTCGTTATTCCAACACATTTCTTTTGGATTTGGAAAAAATATCAAACAAAGTCTTGGAATCCTAAAACCTTTCAAATGAGTACATTGAGATACTAGGAATACAAGAAAACAACTACTTGTAGATTATTAGTAAGCAATTGGTTAGAATTTATAGCCCTCCAAAAGTAGCTACTTTGCAGATGTAGACTATGCACACATGAAATCTTAACAAATTGATTGTTCTTTGAGATTAAGAAATATAGAAAAGACCTGAAAAATTCATGTTTACAACATGGTGCAATCATTTTTTTTTGTCATGATGACCCACTACGAATAAGATATAGGCCTCCAAAGTAGGCCACTTGGATTTTCTAGGAATTTGCATAATGCAGATTTGTATTAACCTCCTCATACTAGGTGCCTTGAAAAATCATCAAATCTTATTGTATGAAGCTACAAAATGGTACTGTAGCTTAATGATACGAGTTTGAAATATTCTTAAGTGCATTTCTCATAACCTCATACTAGGTGCCTTGAAAACTCATCAAATCTTATTGTATGAGGTTGCAAAATGGTACGTGTTCTTAATGATAGGAGTTTGAAATATTCTTAAGTGCATTTCTCATAGGAGTCACTAGGTTTCAAATTATTGACCACTTAGATTTTCTATGAATATGCAGAATGCATATTTGTATTAACCTAACCCCCTCAAACTATGTGCCTTGAAAGATCATCAAATGTAATTGTCTCAGGCTGAAGACGAGTAGTTATGATTAATGGTAGGAGTATGACATATTTCTAATTGCATTTCTCATAGAAGTCAGTAGGTCTCAAATTATAAGCTCTCAAAGTGGGCTAGTCAAATATTTTAGGGGTGCTTCTCTAGTACCTTAGTCAAAATTTCAACAAGGCCACTTCAAATTCCTTGAGAATTTTAATGTTCCAATTGTTCCTACGATCAAAAACCAATTTATAAGTCCTATCCTCTATAAATTAAAATAATATCATTGTATCTTATATATGTATGCATGAAAAAAAGATTTCATGCTTATTTTAAAAAGAACATAATGGAGAAATTTTGGGAGAAGGTGACATAGATTAGGGTTTTCATTGTGCTTGTGGTCTCTGAGATGTTTCATGTATCATTAATTTACTTTAGTTTCATATGTGTTCCTAAGACTATGTTTCTTTCTATGGATTAGAACAAAGGCTTCTCCCATTCTTATTGTGTGTTAAAGGCCTCTTTCCTTCATATTAGAGTTTTCTACATTACATTTGTAGAAGACCATGGGGCTTCTTTTTCTAAGTACAATTAGTTATTTTCCCTCTTCCTTTTGTTTTTTTGGTATCATCTTTTGTTTCCCCCTTTTTTTCTACCCCTTTGGTGGTCTCATTTGGTGGTGACTGCTCCCTTCTGTCTGGTTTATAATGGTGCAAGAGTGTTCATGGAGAGCCTATTGAATCTTAGAAGTATATGTTGTTCTTTAGTGCTATGGCCAGATCTCTTTGTGTTCTTTGTCTAGCATTTTTCTTTTTATTAGGTTTCTGACTCTTATATCCTATGTTCAATTTGCATGGGGTTTCTTCTTTCATTTGCCTCTTCGTCCTATGAGAGTTTGAGGGTGTTTTGGTATTCAATTTCTTACTTTGTTCTAGTTGTGGTAGGGGAAGGGTGATTTTTTGTGAAGATTTTTTTATGGGAGTTTTTTTTGTTTTCCTCTACTCCTCTTTTCCTTGTGTGCCTTCTTGCTTTCTTCCCTCTTCTTCTTTTAATGCAATTTTGTAGCATCTACTATGTTGGATGTTTGAGTTTGAGAGTTTTTAGAGTGTTGCCTCTTACTTTGACTATTTCTAGAGATTCTCTTTCTTGTGTCACACTTTTGGTTTTTTGTTCTACTAACATAGGGCCTATTCAGGTGGTCTAGAGGTATATTATTTTTTTGCTATATTTTCTTTTTCTTTCTTGAGTTCTTTTCTTCTCTTGAATGCATCTGTCAGACTATATTGCTAATGTTTTTGCTAATAGGGAACCTATTCAAGTGGTCCATGATACCTTCTCTATAGTGGTTCCATTTTTATTAGGATTTTCCTTGGTTCTTATGGATTCCTATGGGTAGTGTTGTTTCTTTTCTTCTTTCTTGGTTGTTCCTAATCTAATTTGTGTATCCCATCTTCCTGCATTTCAGTTTTTAACTATTAAATGATGTTTTTTATGAGGTTATATTACCTTATAGTGAATCTATTGATGTAGTCCATGCTACCGTGTTTGTAGTTGAATCTTCTTGGTTTAGGTTGGACTTCTCTCTAACCTTTTTGCTCTCTACAAACTTAGTTGTGTGTAGTGGTCTTATATTTAATAGGTTAGAGGATACCTCTCAAAACCTCCTGGACATTGAGGTTGAGGTCACCTTTCAAAATATCCCAATTTTCCTGAGTGGTTATGCTGATAAGCAATCTATTGAGGTGGTTCTTGAGGTTATGTGTGTAGGTATTTTTTCTAGAAAATGATTTAGGGATGCTTTTCAAAACTCTTTGTTTGAGTTTGACACAATTTTTCAAGATGTGTCTTTTAATTGGTGGGTAATTATTTAGGCTAATTAAGGGTTGCTTCCTAAACCCATTTGTTCTTGTTTCTATTATCTTTCTCTCATTGATTTTTTTCTCCATTCAAACTTTTTTGTTGTTGTAAAGGGGTTTCTCTAGACTAGTTTTTATGGTCAAACCCCTTGTGAGTTCCACCTATTCTTTCACCTTTGGGCTTGATGTATGCATTCCAGCTAGGCTATTTTTGGATAGAATTAATCAAAACAAAACAATAAAACAAATGCAACATTCAATAATCTTAATATCATCTATTTTGAAGATGTGTACAAGTTCTAAAGATAAATATGATACCATTTAATGAGTACAAAATTAAAATTATAAAGTTAAACATGATTATGCATATGTCATACATATTTGAGGAAATATCATATCATGGTGAAATCCAAAATACTTATTTTAATTGTGAACCACAAAGGTGATAACCAAATATTACATCATCATCCATAAAATGTTATTAAATGATATTTTAGACTTTTACAATCCTATTTTTTATTAATCAATTGATGGTTAAGATCCCGCTCTCATTCTAATAGTAATATGCTATGATTTAAAAAAAAAAACTAAATTGATTAAAGAAATAGTTAAAATTTTATATTTTTATATAACTAAAATAAATGTAAGATAAACCAATTAAATCATCTAATACAAACAAGTGCCACGTAGTGGCCAAGTACTTGTCTTTAGTTTTATAAATAAATTGTATTTTAATTTTGATTTATATGTAAAGTGAATTTTTAATTATAATAATTTATAACTAAGTTTAATTTTAATTTTAATTTATATATAAAGTAATTATTTAATTATAAAAAATTATAAAATTACTATAATTATAGTTCTAATAATATTTTTTAATTTTATAAATAATTATAAAATATCATTTATAATTAATTTAAATTGTAAAATAGTTCTACTTATAATTAATTTTAATATTAATTATTTTGTCCAAATAACTCTTTTTCAACAATATTATAATGTTATTCTATTAAATCTAAATTTATATAATATATATGAAAATAAATCTAAAAAATATTCAATATTTTATAATATAATAAAAATAGAAATATTATTTTAATATAAGGGAAAACTTATCAATCTCTTAATAGGTATCTATAAAGTTGTAAACCATAAACCAAATAAAATCAGATGATATATAAATTAGATTGTATTATTTGAATGCATGATTTTCATGTACAATAAATAACAAACGTGGTACATTTTAATTGGTTCACTCCAGTAATAAGACCTCAAATGTATTAGCCAATCATATCATCAAAAAATAATTTTTACAAATTATAAACTTAAAAAATTAACATTTAGACTATAGAATATGTGTTATTTTTAACAAAATAAGAAAATACTAAATTACAATTGGTGCAAAAAATTGGTTTTAATCACTACTTAATCGAAGAAATGCAAAAAGTGATGCAATAGTACTTGCTAGCCTATCGACAAGTACTAATAAGGGAAAAAAAAACCTAAGATAAATTTACTCAGACAAAGATTCATACAAGAAGACTCTTATAATTGTTAGAAGATAGAAATAGAAGGCCTGATATAAATTGGTTAGAATAAAAGAGCTTAGAAAATCATAGATTTTTATATATTTTTTATTTATACAAATACTGTTAGATATTTTTATAATTGATAAACATGTTTCATCCTCTTATTTCATAAAGCCTATCCATCACTACAATAACGAGTGACATAAATCACTTTTTCTATATCTGGAGAAACAAGGAATCTCTTTTGAGATTGATTACCAAAATACTCAAGGATGCGATATAAATGCTCACCTCTTGACATAAATCACTTTTTATATTTATGTCAAAGCATTTTCAGAGAGGGAGGCTCTTCTAAGATTGATTACCAAAATATTCAATGATGCATTATAAAATCTCACCAAATCTTTGAGAACCATAAATATATGTAAATTGTTTAACTAGCCTAATCATAATTAACAAAATAAAATAGAACATGTGAAGTAAAGTTATTCCATTTAAAAAAACATTGTTATCAACAATTACTTCTATGAATATCATGCTCTTTATTTAAATTTAAAAAAATAGAACATGTGTAGTAAAGTTATTCACACTTAAAAAACATTGTTATCAACAATTACTTCCATGAATACCATGCTCTTTATTTAAATTTGATATTGGTTCATAGATTTGAAAGATTCTTGTAAAATCAAGAATAAAGATATAAAACAATAATATAATTATTAAAACAAATAGATTCTAGAATTAGCGTGGAGAAAATATTCACACTTAAAAAACAATGTTTCATGAATACCATGTCTTCTTTTAAATTTAACAATGATTCATATATTTGTAAGGTACTTGTAATATCAACAATAGAAATATAAAATAAAAATATAATTATTATAACACATTCCATAAAGAAAAAATTTACACCTAAAATATAGTTATAACAATTACTTCCATAAATACCATGTTCTTCTTTTTTAATTTAACCTTAATTCATAAATTGGAAAGTTTCTTCTAATACCAAGAATAGAAATATATTATAATATAATATACAATTATAACTATCAAAACACATTTGATAAGCTAACCATATATTATAATTTTCAATCTTAATGCAATAAATAAACAGTACGACGTTATATAGATGCTTCAGTTATATAAGACAGCAGTCGTTAGGCCAAAAATAACAAGGTAAAACAAAGGAAGTTCTCATACACAGAAATTTGAAGCTTGATATTTCTTTATGAACAAGACTCATAGAAACATGTTGAAATAAAATAAAGTTTACAGTTAAAAGATGTCACCGAGTTAAAAAAAATTCAATACAAATAAACAAACATTGATTTCAGTTCTGAACAAGTTCTCCCCCAAATCAAAAGATGGCATTGAATTCAAATCGCTTCAAAAAACCATTTAAAAGCAGAGAAACAGACATCGATTTCAATTCTCGAACGAATTCTCGAGCGAATATCCTGATGAATTACCGGGCGAATTATTTGGTGCATTCTCTGCTGAATCCTCGGACGAATTTTTGGGCGAGTTCTCATCTGCTTTCTCTGGCGAATTCTTGGGCGAGTTCTCATCTGTATTGTCGGGCGACTTTTCGGATGTGTTCTGGGGCGACTTGGAGGAAGAAGTGGCGAGCTTCTCTCATCCGTAGGAGAGGATGAACGTGGGGCACCACACCGCCATAGGGAATGATCACATGGCTGAAAAGTTTGAGCATCTGATTTTTTTCATCTCTCGCTCTATTTTCTTCATCCTTGTCATATTTACAGCCCCTCGCAGCCAAAACAATATGCCGAGGAATTATCGTCTTCTTGTCCAGCGCCCGCGCGGCCGTGGCAGACGCTTCCAACACCTGCAAATTTTCAAAACAAACCATTATCTCAATTCTTTAAAAAACATAGAAAAAGAAGAAACTGTTGCTCAATTTTTTTGAATTTGATCGTGTGAAATTTTAAAACATCAACATTGGAGTGATCCATCATCATAATGTAATACAAGAGTGTGAAAAAAATAAGTTCATCTTTACACTCTTGCATTGCATTTGATGATATGTGATTCGTAACACACAATCAAATCTAGAAAATTCAGCTATAGCATTATAAATATAGAAAATTACACACAATCAAATTTAAAAAATTCATCTACAGTATTATAGAATATTATAGATGGTAGAAAATTAATTGTTTTAATAAGAAAGAGACTGGAATTATCCAAGTTTCAAAAGAACATAGAAAAGATCAGAATAGGAACCAAATAAAAGAAGCAGCCCTTAAACATCATAAACCAAGGAACAAATTAAGAATGGAAAAAATTAATTAACTTTGACTATTTAAATTTTAACTAGAAATAAGTCATAGTGTATGATGTTTAAGTAAACCTTAAAACAAAGCCCTGGAAATACCTCTCCCACGACGTACTCTATGACAGCGGCCATAAAGACGGCAGCCGGCCACCGCACCTGCTTTGCATATCTGCCATTCTTCAAATACCTTCGAATTCTACCGACAGGAAAATGAACACCTGCCCTAACGCTCTTGGACTCTCTTCTCTCTCCTCTCTGTCTTCTCTGTCTTCCCCCACGGCTACTTTCTCCCAATTCCATTCTCCCGGGTCTAGGTCCCATCTGCATTACCCAAATGTGCTTATGCTTTTATTCCAAACAAATTTGGATGGAGATAGTGATTCAATTTATAGTAAATGAAGAAGGGGAAGGTTTGGTTACTGTGATCCGTGGGTCGCTGCTCTAGCCAATAGAATCTTATCTCTCATTCGAGTTTCTCTGTTTCTTATCCTTAAAATGGAATATATTTATGTCTAGATATAGAAATTGTATTTCACACAACTACAACGGTTGGGCGTCTTCCTCCCATTGGCAACTTGATTTCTAAATGTGCGAGCGAGGTTTTGATTTGATTTATACTAATTTTGAGCATGGGCGAGTAGGAACTCAATTGAGTTGCACTAAAATTTCTAAAATAATATAAGGTTAATTGAATGAAATTCAATTGTTCTTTTGTGGTAGTGCAGAAAGAGCGAGTTTCAAACATTCTATTTATGACTTTCAATAATCACTATCTTTCTACTATTTGAATGGGATATAGAAATAGTATAGATACATGATCGGGTTATTGAATTAGGATATTTGATCACTATCTTTTTAATTTTCTAATAGGATATAGAAATAGTATAGATACATTCTATTTACGACTTTCAATAATCACTATCTTTCTACTATATGAATGGGATATAGAAATAGTATAGATACATGATTAGGTTATAGAATTAGGATATTTGATCGCTATCTTTCTAATTTTTTAATAGGATATAGAAATAGTATAGATGCATAATTAGGTTATAGAATTAGGAAATTTGAACGGGATATTGACTACTTTCAATAATCACTATTTTTCTACTATATAAATGAGATATAGAAATAGTATAGATACATGATTAGGTTATAGAATTAGGATATTTGATCTATCTTTCTCATTTTTTAATAGGTTATAGAAATAGTATAGATACATAATTAGGTTATAGAATTAGGACATTTGAATAGGATATAGATTCTTTTGTGGTAGTGCAGAAAGAGTGAGTTTCAAACATTCTATTTACGTCTTTCAAAAATCACTATCTTTCTACTATTAGAATGGGATATAGAAATAGTATAGATACATGATTAAGTTATAGAATTAAGATATTTGATCACTATCTTTTTAATTTTTTAATAGGATATAGAAATAATATAGATACATGATTAGGTTATAGAATTAGGATATTTGATCACTATCTTTTTAATTTTTTAATAGGATATGGAAATAGTATAGATACATTCAATAATCACTATCAATCTACTATATGAATGGGATATTGAAATAGTATAGATACATGATTAGATTATAGAATTAGGATATTTAATCACTATCTTTCTAATTTTTAATAGGATATAGAAATAGTATAGATACATAATTAGGTTATAGAATTAGGATATTTGAACACAATATAGAATTAGCATATATTTAGAATAAGAATATAGAATTAGTATCGTATAAATAATTGAGAGTTTTCAATAATAACAAGAGCTGCAAAGCAGCTAAGTTCCTGCCAAAGACTGACACAATAGTTTTGTTTTTGTTAAGTTTCTGCCGAAGACTGACATAATAGTTTTGTTTTTGTTTATTTTACAGATATTTCTAATTGATATTTCTTTGTTAGATGTGTTATATGACTGAAATTTTTAGATATATTGATATGTAATTTTTTTACTATTTATAAAGATGCTTTAAATTGTTTTTGAATTTTACAAAATTTTAGACTAGTTCTTTTTAAAAAATCACAGCCGATTCTTGAGTGTAAAAAAACACAGCCGATTCTAGAGTGAAATTTTGTCTAGGTGTGTTTGTATGTAATTTTTTACTATTTATAAAGTTTCTTTATAAGTTTTTTGAATTTTACAAAATATTGGACTGGTTCTTTTTATAAAAAATCACAGCCGAGTCAATTGACTTTGCCACTCTGTCTACGAACTCTGGAAAGATTCCACCAACTCAGATTTTGATACACAGGCTTGCAAATTATGAAGTTCTTTATGTAAAGAGAAATTAATCATCATAAAATAAAATAGCAGAGCAAATAAATCATCCAAATATTTGCTGAAGACACAAATTTTCGCTCTGTTCTGAATGACAAAGACCTCTGTTTTATTGCATATTAAAGTTGTTATTTCTGCAATGAATGATCAAATTTTTTTGGATTTGAATTTATGATGGGACAAACGCTTTCCATCAAAAAAGATTGTTAACTACTTATTATGTATGACAGAGAAGTCTGGAACTACAGATGAAGAAATAAGGTTCAAGTCATAGGCTTCTCTAGCACTTACAGCCTAAGGCCATATAATTTTGTCCCAATTCAACTTGACCAAGCGATTAATGACCTTTAGTGAGCAGGAAATATAAGCTTTGAAGCTGCACTTTCTAGAGAAGAAATGGATTACAAGCTCCTTATAGACAACAAGGCAATCTAAAAAAAATTACCGCCACAGAAGTCCATACCTTTTGAAGAGGCTTCTCTTTGTTTTTTAATTTTCCATTGAGAATATCTATGTGAGTGTGGCTGATGTGGAAGAAGAAATTACTGATCCATTTAAAAATTCACCATTGAGCCATCACAGAGAATTCATCGACAAAATGTTTCAGATAGAGAATTGGAATGTAGACCCAATAGTTATGTTGCAGTCATGTTACACAGTGTTGTGATCCATGGGCCATGGATGTCAATAAACTCTTCAAAACTCAATATTATTATGTATAACAACCGAATACTTTGAAGTGCTCTTTGTTTCCTCAAGGCTCAGAAAATGGACAAAAACATTGCGTGGGACTTAACTGCAATTTTAGGTGTTAGTCTGCATTCCGAACCTGAAGCATTTTTGTGGGTGAAATCTCTTACAACATCCCAATATGCAAACTTTCAAAGACATAAATGCTTTCAAATATAGTTTTCAGCTTTTCATTGGCCAAATTATTACAGCCATCATCAAATGGGTTAATAATAGGAAGCAAAACCTAAAGCTATGAATTCTGAGTAGTAAATCTCTCAAATTTTTTTAGTTTATATAAAGGGTATCCATCAAAACTAGAAAATTCTCCAGCATACTTACTTTCGGTCTTATCTGGTGTAGAAACAGGCATCATAATCAATTTATAAAGCAGAGGTTGATGAGGGAGAAAATTGAAATGTATCAGTTCTGCTCACTCATTTCACAATTGATAATAAGATCAAACGCAATATTGTCATCTATAACAACTGAATCACTTGGCAAACTTAGATTAGAATGATAGTTTACTTTGTGGATCCCTTTTATGTGGTGCTTCACCATTTTAGTAGAAATTGATAAAAATTAAAATTAGACTAAAACCCTACGCATGGACATGCCTTTTTCTATTGGCTAAAAAGATAACTGGAGATATGCTTCACAGTGGATCTCTCAAACTGAGAGCTCAAGCACCAATTATTTTCTTCCAATCTTACATTCCGATGGCACCACAAAAGATTAACCACTTTTTTAACTGTGTAGTGTGACTAATAAAAAAAGCTCTCAAATGCGAATATCCTCCTTATCATGTTATTGCATTTATGTATGTGTTGTGGTTTACAGTTCACTCAATATGGTAGTTGGTGCTTTTGTTGTCTGTAAAAAGTGGTGATTTAACTTTCTTAACTTTTTATTATATAGAAATAACAAAATTGATATATAAAAAGAGTTTACACAAAACAATAACATAGATTAGACAAAACTAACACTAATATTAGGAGTAGCAGACCTACTGAGCCTTTGCAAATTCTTCTTCGAACTCAAAAACATCATTCTTCCAACACACAATAGTAGCAGAGGGCAGCACAACTACACATAAACAAAGTAAATATTTAGTCACATCTACAGGAAAAATTGAACAATGTATTGCCCAATCCAATCATTCCTTAAATGATCTATTTCTCACAAGAAGTAAGTGGATGTTCAAATAAGGGATGGATTTAAACTACCTAGTCAAGAATGAGATTCAATTCAGTCTTATTTTGAATTGAAATTTAGTTATGAATATGGCCCATTTAGCACAACAAAAGAAACTTGGAAACTCACCATCCCTTCCAAAAGTCATTGCCTCTAGATTTTATCTTAAGTGGGGTTCGTTCTTTAGAAGAGTAGCTCTCCTGTGGGTACTGGGCAGGATGAAAGTCTCCGTGTCAAGTGGGAACAACCTGTTGTTTACCTTGATAGGCTTGTACAGGAGGCAAGAAATGGGTTTAGCCCTGAACAAATGCGTGATTTTTTCAAGAAGATAGTTGTATCTCCTTGGTGTGGGGAGAACAAGACTGTCGTAGGAATCAAGTTTGCTGGTGAAGTGAGGGCATACCGAGCATAACTGTTGTTCTAGTTTCTACATAGTGCCACCATGCCTGTGTTCCATCTCAAACCCGGGTTCAAAAGCCAAATAGGATAGACCTGTGTCTCTTAGAGGAAACTTAGATTTAGGGACTAAGTCTAATGAAACCGCTCTGCATCAAGGCAAGCCATCTTCAGCTATCAATTTATGAAAGCTCTGTGTTGTGATTTGAACTGGTGACTTTGTGGGTATCAGACATCTATTTTCTAAACCACATAACATAAGCTAAAGACTCGGTTTGATGTTGAGTGTGGTGGCGTGTGTTTATGTTGGTGTTAGTGAATTTTAACTCACCATTTCATTTTTAGTCTGATCCGTGATCCGTAATTTGTGGATGGTAACTATTTCATTTTGCCAATTGTTGTATGAAAGAAGGGTGATTACCAATCATGCATTAAGTCTAACTTGGTGAACTATTTTTTATTTCCTGATTTCTCTCTCTGCTATTGTTAACGACGGCTCTTCATTAGCAATTTCAATTTGTATAAATTTGTACTATGCGTGCAATGTAGATCAGGGCATATCATTATTAATCAATGAGAGATTAGCATTTTTGTTTAACATGCTCTATTTTTTTGTAAAGGCTGCTTTGTTTTCCCTTTTCATTAGCTAGATCTATGCAGCCATAGCTGCAAAATTCTACATGGTATCAGAGTTTAGGTGCTAGAAAAGAGAAATGTAAGTTTGTTTTTTTTAGGTTCTAAAGATCAGATCAGTTGCAAAGAATGGAGTTTTCAGCCTCTGCTCTTCTCACACCATTCAACTATTTTGAATGCACGCCATAGATTCTGCTTTGGCCCACAAGTAGAGGCTTGTATCAAATGGTTATGGCAATAGAGGCTGAACTGGATCTTGCATCAAAGAAAGGTCAAGGTCATGCTCTCTTCGCATGGGCCTTGTCTTCTTTTTCTCTTTAGAGACACTATGTCAGTGGACTTGTCATGTCTCTCCTTTCAACATTATGGAGGGGTTTTCTACTGTTCGTGTTGATGGTGCTTCCATAGTTGATCAGTTGTATAGACAATTGACACTTATATTTTCAACCAGCACTTTATTCTTGCATAGTTTAGAAGTGTAGTCCTTTGTTTGCCATCTGTTCTTGGCTCAAGTAGTGTCGTCCGGAGCACTGATGCAGATTGATTCTGATTTTCATTTTGGTTTCAAAGAAATCTCTTCATTCAACACTATGGTGGTTATCATTTGACAGATGTCCACAATTTTTGTCACAAAAGATGTCCTTTTGCTTTTCTATTATGTAAATTTTGAGGGGGGGTTTTATTACTATTGGATTTTCCCTTTTTCCTCTTTCCTTTCCTTAGTTTTAATTCTCCTTACTCCGTAATTTGCGGATGGTAATTGTTTCATTCTTTCCTTCAATTGCTGCATGAAAGAAGGGTGATTACCAATCATGCATTAAGTCTAACTTGGTGAACTGTTCTTTATTTCCTGTTTTCTCTCTCCATAGTGATTTGCTATTGTTAATGGTGGCTCTTCATTAGCAGTTTCAATTTGTATAAATCTGCATTATGTGTGCAATGTAAATCAGGGCATATCATTATTAATCAATGAGAAATTAGCATTCTTGTTTAACATGCTCTATTTTTTTGTAAAGGCTACTTTGTTTTCTCTTTTCATTAACTAGATCTATGCAGCCATAGTTGCAAAATTCTACAGTTTAGAGTGGTAGGTGCTTTTGAGTGGACATGACACGCCAGCATAGCCCGCCATGAAATTCGTGCAAGAAGAAAAAGTGTGGAAAAGTATTTTTAGTTTCATTTTTGCAAAATTCTACAGTTTAGAGTGGTAGGTGCTTTTGAGTGGACATGACACGCCAGCATAGCCCGCCATGAAATTCGTGCAAGAAGAAAAAGTGTGGAAAAGTATTTTTAGTTTCATTTTTTAGGGTTCCCATAACACAATGCAATGGAAAATGCCTTTATTGGGACGCTCAAATAAAATTTTGGTATTTTATAATGTCTGCTACAATATTTGCATAGTCGTGCCTTCTCTCTTATTGAAATCTGTGTGCTGCTGCCAGCAAGTACTGACAAACCAATGAAAACAAAACGTGATTAATTTTTTACTACAACCGATTAAAATTTGAGCAAGTTGTATACAATGAACATAGGAAAAGAATGTTATGCATGGAAATAGAGCAGTTTCATTGGCTAAATGAAAAAAGATTAATAACCGTTTAAGATTCAAGCCTCCGCAATACTTTCCTGCCCTGGCAGGAACTAATAAATAAAGAAGACTAAAATATGATGAAGAAGATATTAGAAGAAAACATCTTTTACACCTGCCGGATGCCCTCTGTCTTTAGGACGTCTTCCTGTCTGGTCGAATATCATTGCCTCCACTGTTCTCAGCAGTGTAGAATAATTTCTTTAGAAACTATCTCCTTTAGGGCTCCGCAAATACCATGGATTAGGGTTTTCAATATTTTTAGTTTTTAGGGGTTTTTAAATAAATAAATAATACCTATACTGATATTTAGAATCCGTAGCCTAATTAAATTGCCATTTGGCCTTGTGGTCTAGCACTAACTTCTAATAAATTATTCAAATTAGAGTTTACTAATTTGGAAGCTCGTGAACTTAAGACCGTAGGTTAGTGAAGACCATGGTTAGGTGAGATATTAGTGACTAAAATTTCATTAAAAAGTGCATCATTTATAAGCATGGCCAGAACAAATGTACATGTAGAAACAATATAAATTCCAAAGTATTAGTTATGGCCAGAACAAATGTACATGTAGAAATAATATAAATTCTAAAGTATTGCAACTAATACATGTCATTGTATAGCCCCAAGTTGGGATATATTGTTTCTCCTACATCCATGTAAGTGGAGAATTATAATTACTAATGTTAGTGTATTATATGATGGTTGACTATAAAGTTGTGTCAATGTTAATGTACTATGAGTATTAATGTCAACCTAATACACTAAAGTATAAGAATTGGTATAAAAAAGTATACGAAGTTTGACATGTAGGAAAGATTATCTAAATTTTAACATGCAAGAAAGAGTGTCTAAAGAGCTTCTAGTATGAGAAGTGGTATAAAAAAGTATATGGAGTTTGGTAAGAAAGATTATCCAAATTTTAACATGCATGTGAAAGAGTGTCTAGACTCTGACATGTAGGAAACAATCTTTGAAGCATTTTATGGAGGAAAGTGTATTTGATCTTTTGTATTGTATGTTTACATGGTTACATTAATCTATGGTGGTAATAAAAGATTTGTATGAGGTATATCTAGAAGATGGAAGTATGGAAAGATAGAATGTGTAGTCCAGAGAGCCTTTAAACTCATTGTGGGACAACACTTTGTATTCCTTTGCATAAGAAGAAGATGGTTTGTGGTTTTCATGCTATAGTGTATAATCTTTTAATATTAAACTACTTTATTTTCAAGTTTACAATAATTCAAAGGAAGAGGTTATGTTTTGTTATTTGTTGAGCAAAAGTCTTGTTGTTAGAAATAATCATGACAGGTTGGAAAATACTATTCATTGTTCGGTATTAGCATCTCAACTTATGTGATCTAGTGTACATGTTTCTTATCTCTTTTTAGTGTTCCAGTTTAAATATCTTATGATGGTTTACACAACAAGTGAAGATATATAATTTTGAGTGTGATACTACTATCTGTGTTGGTCACTCGCCCACTCAACCATTTTAGATGAGTTGATTTATGACTTATTGATCTAAATATATGTTGGCACAAGAATTAAGGCATTGAAATATGTGAAGTCATGGTGTGTAGTTCTTTCCATAGAATTATGTGCATTGGAGATTGTTTTAGGTCGACTTGCTAATATGCTTTAATTATTTTCTATACATTTCATTTGGTTCCAACCTTAAGGATTATTGCACGATGATTGTAGTTTGATAAATTTAGTTATGGACGATGTATCATAATGATTGTGGGTCCCCTTAAACTTTTAGGGTTGACCATATTAAATGTTTTTTTATCATGGTGGCTGACTTTGTACACTCATTATTTATTTTTCTTATGGCTAACCTTTTTGTATTTATGATGTTAAAGATAGCATATATATTAATTTGAAAGGATTAAGTAAATGTGGAATTGGTGAAACATGTATGGATCACATGTAAAGAAAGAGTAGTGTGAATGAGAAAGAGTAGAGAAAGAAGAGAATAAATTTGACAAAGTTCATCTTGATTTTAGTCAGGAGATCCTATATTAATTTATATGATAATTTATTTATGTAAGTTGGGAGATAATGCTCTATTTTGGCATCTTTGGTGGAATTTTGCATTTCCTTAGGGAAGTGTTCCTTAACCTAGAAGTTATTCTAGAGGGAGAAGTGTGCCTCCTTAGCTATGAATCTAAAAAAAATGTTATACTTTTGGTTATTTTTATAGCAAGTTGATTAGCACCATGGTTTTCCCTTGTAATGAAATAAATAGTGTTCTCTAGATTATATATAAAAACTTGCAACAATGAAGCTATATCCTAGGTAAAAGCATAATTTCCTATCGTAGTTGAGGCTAATGGCACATATTGTTGATCCCTAAGTTTTGTTATGCATTAGTGTCTAGCACTTAGTCATTTTCTAGGAAATGTTGGTCTGTCATCACTGTGACCAAGCCATCTTATAAAGGCTGAGTCATGGATAAACTTGTACAATTTTACCAAGCACTAGTTACTGTCGAGAAAGTTAGAGGTCACCAAGTACTTTAGTAATCGCTATGTTGTTTACGCTGAGTTGTATGGAAGTGTCTGTGTCGAGCACCAGTATATGAATAACAGTTAATGTTGAGTATCAGAGACTTCATATGTTGAGCAAGCCAATTTTGACACATGTGTTCGTAATCGCACAAACACTTAGGTAAACCATTTTGGCCGACATCTATACAATATTTAATGTTTGTTGACAGAATCAAGGAGTTGATTACGCCTTGCATTTGTAATCACTAATCGCTATGTAAGCCATGTAACCTATCAAGTAAAGGGAATGCTTAAGAGGCATACATAGGGAATATAGATCATTGATCTTGATCTAGAAGGTTGTTTTGTTGTCTATATAAGATCTAATCTTAACCCTAAAATGATGTATGTGTATGAATGTAATGGAGGAGATCTCATATACGTAGAACACATAAGTATTTTGATATAGGTAGAGATTAGTCAGAGTGATTGAGCAAAGTAGTGAAGAGTAGAAAAAAGATATATTTAATTAAGGAGATCAAACAAATATTGGAAGGAGAAGATATGTTATCAACATCATAGTGAAAACTAAAGGATCAGGTACTGATACATTTCAGAAGGTGAATCAGGGTAAATCTCTTAATAGAGTGGTCCTCACATGCCTATGTAAATCTCTTAATCAAGTGCTTACTTTGTTGTAAGTTTTAAATCCTTTAACCAAGGTAGATTATATAAGTTTGTAAGCTCTTAATAAGGCAGACCCCTCACAAGGTAGATCATCAGTTTATGATCAAATTGTGTAGCTCTTGTTAGGCCATTTTTCTATCATAGCAAAATCCTGTGAAAATGGCCTCTTCCCTACAAATGTTTTTGTAAAGTGTCTTGCCCTGTGTTCTTCATTGTGTCACCTTGCTCTAGCCCATATTGCACGTGCTGAATCGCAAAACCCCAAAAATTATTCAAATTCTAAGGTCTGCAAGAAAATAATTTCAAAATCTGCCACAGTGTTGAAAACCCACAATATTTTTGAAAATCCATGATATTTTTGGTCTGTGTGAAAACCTTCATTATTTTTGAACTTGTGCCTTCTAGCTTTTGTGCACTTGTCTTTTGGTTTCGAAAACCCTGTGTGTTTTTGACCTCACAGTTTCCTGTTTGCTGGCATTCCCTAACTGCGCAATTGCGATGGATGGTGGGCTTGGCTCTTCAAAGGGTTTCAAATGATTGGTTGTCACATGATCGCATGTTAGGAATTTCTGACATGCGACCATGCGACCGGTTGACACATGTCCTAGCGGGCCCGTTGGCTAGGGTCTGATAGATGTTTAATGGGCGACAAAGATCAGTGGTTGTCGCTATACCATGAGGAAAAGATGCAAGCCTTTTAGTCTCCATGCTTTAACGAGAGCCGTTGATGCGGTAGGAAGGTGGATACACGTGGTGGGCCCGAGTTATCAAGAGACTTTTGATCTATGACAGGTGTGTGATCATAAAGAATATTCTCATCCCTTGCGATCATGCGACCGCTGTTCGATCTTGGGCTTGTAGAGCATGGGTCCTGTGTCAGGTGGCTTGGCAGTTATAGCGAATGGTGTGATGACATGTGGCATTGGGCGGGCCCAGGTGGGGTCTGAGGTTTGGTGGAGTGGATAAAGATTTGGCGGTGCTGACAAAATTCAATGTGTTCGCACGTTCGCGCATAAAAAAGGTGATTCGCTAGTTTGTTTGGCAATTTGGCAAATGGTAGTCGGGAAGTCGCTAAAATATTTAGCAAAGGAGCGAAGTGTTTCACGAATTGGCGAATGTTCTTTGTCACCAATTTGCTAAGTTTGACTGGGACCACTTTTAAGGAAAGTCATAAAGCCTGCGAAGGGAGATTGATCAGACAGCTGTGTTTTAAAGTTGGTAAAAGTTTAAATTTTGGCCGTTGTTTCTCTGAAGGTGCCAAAGAAATAACCGTTGAGATTCAAATTTGAATTTCTGAGAGTTTCTAGAAACATAGGGTACTATTTTTAAGGAATTCAATGTAGAAACGACCCTGTTTGGTGAGAAGCGATAGGTTTGCTATTTGCAGTGTGGTCCAGGATGTCTAGTGCTTGTTTGTAGAGCATGTACGTTGTAGTTGTGGCTCAAGGCATGTTGTAGGACATCCTTTTGAGCCTGGTTTTGTGATCCTTTGTACTTGCAAAGAAGACTTTCATAATTAAGGATCAGTTCAAGATTTCCTCTTTCCTAGATTGGATGTGTTTCCCGCCCCTGAATTAAATTCATGATTGTTTCTAGCAGGTTGGGTGGTTGAAACCCTAACCCTAGTCATCCGTAGCTTGTTGCAAATTTCCAAGATGACTAGAGGGGTATAAGTTGCAGACTTTTTGAGTTTGCAGGGGTTCCAATTCTTTTGGTTTTGGTCCTAGATTGTTGATAGTGAAAATTTGAACAAGGAGAGCCTGGATTTAGGGTTTGTTTCCTTTGTGCATTTGGTCATTTGGTAATGTATTGATTCTACAAGTCTTAGTGAGAATATTTTGGATTCCAATCTCATATTGGTGTATGTCTTTGTTTTGCTCTTGAGCTCATATATGTTGATTGCACAAAGTGGGTTAGCATATGGTAAACAAAGAGTATTTTGGGGTTATCTTTGAGTTCCTAACAAAGTTATGATTAAAGTCTTTAAGGTAAGTTCAGTGAGTTCATGGAAAGATAAGGATTCAATGTCCTGATATGTGAGTGAGGGGAGTAATAGGAAAAGCACTTACTCTGAGTCTATATATGTTTGAGTTAAGGTTTTAGGGTGATATGGGTTGTTAAGTGACTCTCTGCCCTGGGATAAGGCACTGATCCATTCTCTGGAAGCAGTCCATCATCAGCAATCACACACACATAATTAAATGATAAACATTTCAATCAGATAGTAAAGGGTATAGTTATATATTGTTTAGAGACTCCTTTGAAGAATTGAGTCAAGGGTACACCCGCCTGAGCATTGAGGCTCAAAGTGTAGGAGGATCTCCTTGATCCTTGTTAATTGGCCCTCTTCCTTGTAGACTTTGGAGTGGTGATAGAGTCAAAGTTTCATTATAGTGATCCATCAAAGTATAAATCTATAAGTTTTTAAGATCAAAGGGAACAACCAACAAAATGGTGACTCTGCCAGGGAGAATGATTATGAAGATATGCATATGTTAGGTATCTGGTTGCAGTCATATTGAAGTATTCAAAATTTTATTGACCAGATAGACCTGCCCATCCAAGCCATCAACAAGACAATGATTCTGCTAGTGAGAATCTAGAGAGGAAGGTTGTAAGTGTGTTCTTGTTTTCTTGTTGTGTTTCAAAGATTTCCCATCTAGGTGGGTGGCGACTCAAAGGTTAGAATCAGTGCTGCATATTGATAAATCATGCATAAGAGGAGAAATACTAGGTCTTTTGTTAGAAAGAATCCAGAGGTCACTTTGGAGTAGCTACCTAGACAGGAAAAGAAGAGTTGGATTAGAAGAAATGGTGAGTCTACTAGTGCTCCCATGAAAGAAAAAAGAAATGCTAGAGCCAGAGTACCACATGTATCCTCAAGTGAGGATGGTTCACAAGACAGAGTTTCTAGATCAGATGGTGGTCACTCTGAAGAGAGATTCTATGATACCCCTGAGATTGCATTTTAGGACAAAGGTCCATTGCCTACAGGTCAGAACGAACAAAATAGAGATATGGGTTTAGAGGTTGAAGTGGATCTTGATGAAGATCATTTTAGAAGAGAACCCATGAGACATAGGCAAGTTCACTTCCCATATCAAAATCTTCCTGATATAGATGTGTCATCTAGTTTTGATGACATTGTGGTGGATTCTGATGACTTGAATGCACTAAGGTTGTAGTTGGCAGAGTAGGATGCCATACATAAAAGATTACAGGAGGAGAGAGAGGCTGAAAAGGTGAATGCTTTGATAGAGAGGCAGTCTCTTCTTAGAAAAATAAATGAAATGAAGGAGAGAAACAAAATGCTTGCTTCTGCTCCTAGAACTCTGCAACATGATGTTTTTGGTGATCTTGATGCCTTGAGGAGTGAGCAAGAGCGCTTGCTTCAGGATCATGAATTTGATAGGGAGGGCCCTGTGGTTAGACAAGTGCAAAGTTATTTCCCTTTGCCTAAAGATAAAGATGGGCATAGGATCACTAGACCTACTGTTATCATTAATGAAAAAGGAAAGCAGAAGATCGTGGGTGACCAAGAAAGAAAATCAGTGAAAATACAAGGGATCCCACCACCTGATTCAAATAAGGACACCGAAATGGAGAGAAGGAGAAAAGAAGATGAGGACCTTGTGTTGGGAGTATTCTTAAATTTCTAAGGTTTTTGTCCAAACGTTGGTTTAGTCCTCTGGTCTGTGAAGTTGTCCTAGGTACAAGTGCCAGAATGTCTTCAAAAAATTGTCATAACCCTATTTCAAAAATCCTTACCCTAGGTCTTGTCCTTGAAGAATTTTGAATTCATGTCAAAAACCCCAAAATGTTTGCCATTTTCAAAATAAATGCTAAGTCAATTACTTTATTTCTTTTTGAGTGTTACTTTTTAAGTCACTTAGGTCCATTAAAGAGCACATGCATTTATTTTTACGCGGGGGTTATATTTCTTCCTAAGTCTAGAAACCCGGTGGTATAAATAACATTTCTTATGACCCAATTACCTTGTATTCTAATGTTTCAAGTTCATCCAACCATGAATCTTCAAAGAAGATCTAACGGCGGTCGCGTGTTCGCATGGAATATTTCCAAGCCATGCGAACATGTGAAATAACCGTTGATTTTATAACAAAATCCTGATGCGGAAACAAGGTGGGACCACTGACAAGTATCTCACAAGTGGCGGCCTTCTATTTGTCAAGAACAGTAGGGCCGGTAACAGAAGAATCTCCAAGGGTTTAAAACAGTAAAGGGAAGATCAAACGACTGTCGTATAATCGCATGGGATCTTTTAAGCTATGCGATTATGCGACAGGCCGTTGATCTTGCGTTGAATCAAGTGCGATTCTCCGGTGAAACCTTTGACAGATGTGCATAAATAATGTTTTCTCATTGGTTAGCTTCAGCAGACACCGGTGCTCGAAAAGAAAGAAAGTACCTGACATTCTGCCAGGTGTTGCAAGCGTGGAATTTCTTTATTGACAAAGGTGAGGTGGGACCGACGATATAAAAGAAGACAGTGACGGTGAATGCTAATGGGTTTTCACATGTTCGCATAAGATTCTTTTAAGCTATGCGATCATGCGAATAGCATTTTATGTTAATGGAGTAAGTTACAAGAGACCGCCAAAAATAGAAAGGTAATGTGACGGTTCGTCACATGTTCGCGTGAGTGTTTTTTACTCCATGCGATCATGCGATAAGCCGTTACATCATCTGCTAATGAGGATCGATGGTTCTCTTTCAAACTAAAGATAAAATGGTGCAAAGTGAGGCTTCCCGTTGAAGAAGTGACAGTTCGCTCTTCCGGAGGAGTAATTGTTTCAATCGTGCTAAATTAATTGTTGATAGGACTACTTTAGTGGCTCATATATCAGAATTTCGCACACTTTCAGAAGCACAAAGAGATCAAAAATTTGCAGAGACTTAGGCGTGAAGATTTCTGAGGTTTGGCTGCTATTCCCGGGTGGTTTCTGAGAAAAAAGGTTGGTGAAATTCTTGCGCGATTTGCTTCCTTATTAAAAGAATCATAGTTCTGTATTTTGTCTATCTTGCAAAGGTTTCTTTTAAAGATAAACCTTAAAATGGCCCCAAGGAAAGAATTGTCAGGTAAAATAGAGTATAGTGAAAGAGGTTTGCACGAAGATTTATTGCTATTACTTCCCGGCTCTTCCACTACCCCGGTGAAAAATAAGAGTTTGATTCCCAAAGACCCTAAGGTAAAAATAGCAGAAGGTTTGTATGACATGGCAAGTTTTATTAGAGAGGCCAAAATTGGTACTATCAACACAAGAGGTGACTCTGATACCATAGGACTGGAATTATTCAAAGTAGGTTTTAGTCAGAGAAATGCCCCTCACCCTGCAAGCAATATATGGCAGTCTAACCTAGGAAAACTTGTCATGCCTGGTGTCTTTTTAGATGTAGATTTGATGACCCAGGTTGCAAAGAATTATGATCCAATCACTAAAGAAATTAGGGAAGCAAAGGGAGTGTTATTATTTAAAGTTTCGGCTGAAGAAATCAGGAAGGTGTTCGGGTTAAGTGAACCCTCAGAAAGTTTGGAAAGCATTAACTTTGAAGAGCTAAGGCAAGTGTACAATGCACAAAGGAACTATTTTAGAGGCAAGTTGTTCAAGGATTTCTGCACCAAAATTGGAAAAATGGTTGTTGTGGGCCAGAACACTCCGGAGCCTTTTAAAATAGAATATTTTGATCTCAGAGCTAGGGCTGCATATTGGTCATTATGTCAGGTTTTTGGAGAGGATGTTAGTGAAAGGATGCCAATACACTTGATGTGCATGATGATCCAAATTTTACATGCACACGTGTCTATCACTTTTGATTTTGCTCCTTTTATTGCTGAATTAATCCATAATGGAGTAGTAAAGATTCAAAAGAATGAATTTGAGAGGCCCTTTTGCTGGTACTCTTTCATAATGTACATGTTTTTGTTCAAAGGAGCAAGATATTTTGAACAAGAAATGGAATTGGTGAGAAAAAAGGATGGTGAAGTTATGCCAGTCCAACTATGGAGCCTCACAATGACCTGGGATAAGAAAGATCATAGTTTCATCAATTTTGATAAACGTTTTGCAGCTAGACTCAGGAAGCTGTTTGTCTTAGATAACCCAAGAATCCCAACAATGTTAGCACAGCTTGTTAGGCCAAACTAGTTTGCTAAGAACCTGAACATTGTACACAATTGGGGAGATGTTATTTTCTACAATGTATCAACTGTTATCAGGTTTTATGGTTTCAGGGGGACCCCTTTTATATTGCCCTATCAAGTACCCCTTAGGATTGGAATTGCAGAGTTCTTGAGGCAATTAGGAGATATTGAGGAGTGTGCCCTCACTGGGAAAGGCAAGGGAACTTTATTCCCAAATGTTACCATTGCCCATCAATTCATAATTACCAAGGGTGGATGGGTCTACATGGATTAAATTCTGGCTCCATACCATATGGCTACTGCAATTGCTAGAAAAATAGATCCAGAAGGTTTCTATAATGAAATGTTTATAAAGAGAGCCAAGTGTGCCATGATCAACCATATTTTTAATTTCTTTGAAGATATCATCAGGAATGTAGCAAAGATACAGGAACAAGAGGTTATGAAAGAAAAATGGTTGGTATACAGGAAGACACTAGATTTTATCCGGCAATTTGATTCATGATGGGATCCCCTGAAAAGCATAACTCCAATGGGAAAGAAAATACACACTCTCATGAATTGTTTTCAAGATATTTTTCAGACTTTAAATGAGAAGAAGGAAAAGGTTATAAAGGATGATCCAGAAAAGGCTAGACAATTGTTGAGCAAGCCTGTGTTTGCAAAAGGGTTACCCCCGGGGAGGTATATGGTACAAAAGAAGACTGGTTATAGTGTGGTGATACCAGAACAGAGCCAGCAAAAGTAGATGGATAAAAGGGATATCCCATCAACCTCACAACAAGTTGGAAAACAAAAGGAGATTGTGGAGATCCCCGATTCTCCTTGTCCTTAGACTTCTGAAGATATAATTGATTCTCCACCCCCATCAAAAAGGCAAAGGTTGGAAGAGAGACCCACTCATGTGGAAAAGGAGTACTCCCCATCACAGTCTCCTATAAGAATTTTTGATGACCAAGAGATTTCAGAACAAGTACATCAAGTAGATGCTCTAGGTCAGATCTTTATGACTTATGAAGAAGTAAATGAGGGAGTGCCAGAGCTACCAGAAGAACCTAAGTTGGATCTAATAGCAGGGGAGTTAGCAGGTACTAAATTGGACCCTGTAATCAAGTAAGCTTGTGAAGAATTTTTGGTTGATGACACTTTTGTTAAAACTAGGGCTTTTATGCAATTTCTTTGGAAATTAAACATCAAACAATTTCAAAAAATCTGTGAGAAGAGACATGAAGAGAATCCAGAGAAGGATTTACAAGTTATAGAGGAAGAAATGAAAATAGAGATGACTGCAAAGTTTAAACATATCACTCTAGAACAGGGAAGAGATATGGTAAAGATGTCAGGAGTACTGATCCTCCCAGAATGGGATATAGCTGATGCAGTAGTGTTTGATGCAGTCAGAAAACAAACCACTCCTCTCCATAAGACTCTAGAAGAAGAAGAACAAGCTGTTAAAGGAGTCACTTTCAGTGATAATCATCAAGCATTGGTAATGTGGTCTTTGAGGAAGAATGAAAGTGATAAAGGAAAGAAAATTGTCAAAGATGACCTCTCAGGGAGTTTAATTGTAAGAAGAGTTACTGATACATCTTTGGTAGAAGCATCAGGTATGGTAATGGCCATAGTACAATTGACAGCAAAGGTGGCAGAAAAGGAAGCTAAAGAGAAGGATGAGCTCACTGCAAAAATGGAAATAGTTTTGAAGGTTTATGGTGAGATGAAACAGGGGATTCTTGAGAGAGATATTCTGATTGCAGATTTGAGAAAGAAACTGGGAGAACAGGGCCCAATACAATTATTAGAGCAAATTCAGATATCTTCCTCCTCTGTGGGGCCTTCCTCATCAAGCCCTATTATTGAACTTCCCCCTTCCCCTTTTCCTCCTTCCATAGATGAAGAGGATATTGATCAAAAGGTAAAGAATAGGTTAGGTGATAAGATAAAAGATGTTGTGTCACATTTTGTTGCAAAGGTGAGACCTAAAGAAATATACAATTCTGCAAAACAATTGGCAGATGTGTTAGCGATTTTTCAGAAAGAGGTGGCAACTGTGGACAAAATTTTGGAAAGATGGACTGCAAGGAAAGATACTCTGAGGTCATGGTTTGATCAAAATAAGGATAAGTGTGTTGTAAATATTGAGCTATCAAGTACTTACAGGGTTATCAAGGATCTTTTTGACTTTGAGGTAAATAGGGAGAGTATAAGAAGAAGGTCAGAAATCTTAAGGACAAGATATTTCCAGGATGATTTCCAAATTTTCCCTGGTCTTATTAAGGTAGATGGGGTAATCAAGGATAAAGGTCAATGGATGGAGCAAATAGATAGACTAGTACTGACTAAAATAAATGACATTCTATGTACAGATGATAATACCCCATTTGTACACTTTATTGAACTCCTTCAGGATGCTAGGTTATACTTTGCTAATGTGAGAATAGAAGTTCATCAGTTGGTTGCTGAGTGGGAAAAGTTCTCCCCAAAGAAAGATGAGGTCCTTGCCTTTCATTGGCCAAGTGAAGAAACCTACATGACTTGAGAATCCACATATCTATCAGGAGATTCAGAAGAAAGGGAAATCAGCTGAAGAAGCGGAAGATGTTAGTATTCCAAACCTTTGAAGGTTAAGGTAAAAAGGGACAAAGATGTCAAACAAGTTATCATAGACACGAATGTGACACCTAGCCAAATTTGAATTACGCATGGAACCTGACACAGAATTGGAGGAAGAGTGGTTTCAAACAAAGGATGATGTAAATTAGCCGGATGGCGGTCATCATTCATGTAACAAATTTAGCAACTGCTCTAAATATCTTTAGACAAAGATGCCACCTGCAGGATTGTTGGAAATAGATATTTGTAATCTGTTGTTGCAAACAACTTTCTCTATTTGTAATCTTGTTTTTAGTGCAAGATCTTTTAACAGCCATCTGAAGCTTGTTGCATCCTTTCGAGGATTCCAAGATGGCTGATTGGTATAAGTAGTAAGTCCTTGTTCATTTCAAAGGAGGTTGAAAATATACTGTAGAGGCTTGGTTCCATTGTTGAAATCTTAGAATATTTTATTAGATTTTGAAATGTATTGATATAGTGAAATTTTATTGGAATACAATAGAATTCCCTTGCATGATTTCAATTGTCTTCTTGTTTGAATTATGTGGCTTTTGTATATTGAATCTATAAGGTAGTTTTGATATACCATTTACAAGGTATCTGTGATTTTGGCCTATAGCTCCTTTCAAGGAAAGGGTAATGTCTTTAGGTTAATCTCTGAGAGCTTAGGAATTTGGCAAGAATTTCATGATTAAATGTGTTAAGAGAGGATGAATTGTAAGGTGTTTCATCTGGGATTTGTTTGTGTTCCATTTAGAAGATTTCTATAAGTATATGTTTTACTGTTTGACTCTATACCTGAAGATAAGGCACTGGTCTATCCTCGATTTTGCAGAGATCTCACCCTCAACAAAACTTAAATAATAATTTACTTTCATGTATGTTGAATGATTGAGAAGATAAAGTTTGTATCAAGGATATAAACTAGTGTTGTGATCCTTTCAAGAAGTAGATCTAAAAGGGGTTAACCTGCCCGAGTTCAAAGCTCGAAAAGAAGGAGTTTATCCTTGTCACACTTGCCATTTTTTTGCAATGAATGTTTACTTCCGTTAATATCATTATGGAGCATTGAGTCTAAAGATAGGTACACCCGCCTGGGTCTGTGGAGCTCGAAGTAGAAGGACTTGGTCCTTATCAATTAGCCTTTTCCCTGTAAGAATCCGGAGTTGAGAACCTGAGAGTCAAGTTTGAAAACTATATTGGTGATTCTACATGAAAAAGAGCTAACAAATTGGTGACTCTACTGGGGATAACCTTCTGAATAGCGTGCAAAAGGTTAGTGCAAATCCTGTCTATTGTGCATTTGTAGACCAGTATAGAATAATTTCATTCCCGCATAAAAGTGGGTGGTGACTCTAAACTCTGTGCTACCAGTTGCTTATTGTTGTAAACTTTGCTAATATTGTCATGCTATACCATGAGTCGACCAAGGTACACTAAGTCTTATTACAAGGATCACCCCAAAGATAATATGGGTGACGAGCTCCATACACCAAGTAGGAAATAATGGTCTAGGAGAGGTCAGCATACTGCTAGTTCCCAAGGCCCTTCTCGAGAAAGATCTCGTGTCCCACTCCCTCATGAGTCCTCATCCTCTTCTGATGATCCCGAACATGTCAAGAGGGTTACACCAAGTGTGCACATGCAAAATGAAGTAATCACAGAGGTCATAGAAGCAGGTTATTTCCCTGCAAGAGAAACTCTGGAACAACCAAAAGAAACCTCTGCTACTGAGACCACCTCCTATGATTTTGAAAAGTTGAGAGAAGAAGTGATTTCTTTAAGGAAAAAGGAGAGTGAACAACTGGCTGAGATTGCCAATAGGTTGAAAGCAAGGGAATAGAAAATCTGTGATTTACTCATAGAGAGGCAGGAACTTCTCAAAAGAACCAAGAAAAATGAGACCCAAGTTAGTGATTTAAACCAAGATGTTCAAGGTTTAAATAAGAACTTATTTGGTGACATGGAAGATTTGAGAAAGTAGGCCCAGGATAATAAACCTAAGCAAGGTGAATTTGAGGGAACATGCCATGTCTTAAGGCAATTGAATCCCTCTGAAATCCAGAGGAATAAGGAGATTATAACTGCTCCCAAAGAAATCCCTGATAAGGGAAAATAGAAATTGGTGGCTATACATATTAATGAGCCCAAGAAAATTGTGGTTCCTCCTAATGTACATTCTCATACAAGTATAGACTTGGAGAAGGCTAGAAAAGCAAAGGAAGAATTGGCTATTCAACTGGAGAAACTCGAGTTGGAGGCTGTTGCTGATGAAATGAAGAGGAAGATTGCCTTCCTACATGCTAATATGAACACATCCGCTAGTACCTCTATCCCTATCACCATAGGAACAACTCCTTTCAGTCAGCCCAATACTTCGCTTCCAAATGCTCAAGCCTTTCACCCTGGACAAACTTTACCTGGACCAGTTCCCAATCAAGTTCCCATTATAGCTTGTGGTACAGTGGGAACTATACCCTGTCAAAATGTTGCAACTACCCCTCTGAATCAACCAAATATCCAAAGATGACCAGTTCATTTGGATAGATATAGGCCTTTATTTTTTGATGGTATTCCTGGCCAACCTAATGCTATCCCCAATGAAATCAGAAAGAAGATCCCATTATTTACTGGGAATAATGTTATTACCTGTGAAGAGCATCTGAAGTTTTTTATAGATAAGGTCAATGATTATGAAATTGAACATGAAGATGTCATAATGAAGCTCTTTGTTCAATCATTGATTGAGGATGCCAGGGATTGGTATAGGGGGTTACCTGAGAACAATATTGCATCTTGGGAAGAATTTGTCAGATGCTTTAAAAAGCAATATGCAGAACATGTGAACTCTAGCTACATGATCAATGAGTTTAATAATATCAAGAAACATTACAATGAGAGCATGTCAGAGTTTAATAGTCAATTCCAAAAGGCTATGTATAAATTGTTCCAAGTATTGAGGTTAGATGATGCAGTCTGCATGACAACTTATTTCAATTCTATGGATGGTAAGATATCTTACCTTTTGAGAGACAAGAATCCTTGTACCCTTAGAGATTCTTTTAAGTTGGCTATAAATATTTAAAGTAACCGAAAGGCATCTGGCCAAATGTATAAAAGGGATGAAGGTAGATTGTGGAAAGAAACCAGGCCACAACCTGCAAGGCCATCCAAAGAGGATGATAGAATGGACAAAGGGCCTGGTAACACTAAAGATTTCCCAGCAAGGTTTGATAAAGGTGGTAGAAACTTTCAAGATGTGACACCTCCTTATCAAAGGTAGGACAAAGCCCCTAATCTAAGATATATGCCTTACAAAACAAACTGGAAAGATGGGAGGCCTGTTCTTGATAATAATGAACCCCAAAAGGGAAGGGATACACCAGGTCCTTTGAAGAAAAATATAGCACATAATGTGGAAAGTACCCCTTGGTGTGTGGCCTGTAGTATGCCCCACTCTCCATTCCAGTGTGCTGTTGCTCAGGCTCTGGGAGAAGAGGCTAGTGATTCATATGCAGGAGATTATGAAGGATCTGAAAAGCCTGCTATTAACATGTTTACTACTGAACTAATGGAGTATCTTGAGTCGTCGGATGATGAATTTTTTTGCCCTGATGTTGATCATAAGAGGAAGATTTTCTCTAATTATGAACAACAAATATTTACTCAGTCTGATCAGGAAGAGTTTGATAATGATGACTATAAGACTCACATGGTAGAATCCGGGTCAGATGAAAGACAATGGAGAAAGCCCAGTGAAGAAGAAATTAAGAGTTTAACTGTGGCTACTATTACACAAGAAAAATCCTCATACAATTTGAGGAATAGAAAGGTAGGTAATGATTAGGGAGTCCCTAGATCAGTGTTTGTCAAAAGTAATCCTTAGAATAAGGACTCCCCAAAGCCCAATATTGTGAATAATAAAGATGAAGGGTTTGAAGCTGAAAAGAAAGGCAAACAAGAAGTTACTGCCGACAAGGTGAAAAATAAATTTGGCAGGTCAAAGGATCACCCTGATTTTTGTACTGACTCCCCTACTTTTGATATGAGACATGCTTTGTCCCAAATGAAGGTTTCCATTCCTCTGCTTGAAATGTTGAAAATAGAAGAGCACAAAGTAGCAGCCCTAGCTCTCATAAGTGAGCAGAGAACTAATCCTATTTTACAAGATGAAGGGAAATCCCTAGACAAGCCAATTGCAATTAATGACATCTCTGATGTATGTGTTGGGACAATTGTGACACAGGAACCCTCTTCTATCAATCCTTTCTATGTTACTTTGCTTGTAAATAATTTTTTGCTAAAAAATTGTATGATTGACTCTGGTGCTGCTACAACTGTAATGCCTTACCAAGTGATGAAGGAGTTAGGGTTGCAAGTTGATACATCCAATGGAAGGTGTTATGCCATGGACAACAGGGCAGTACCTATTGTAGGGACCTGATTGGAATTGAAGTGAAAATTACTGCATTCCCAGAAGCCACATATAAAATGGATGTGGTTGTTGTTGATACAAAACCTCACTATGGCATGTTATTATCAAGACAATGGGCTGCAGCAGTGGGTGGAAAGTTGCAACTAGATTTATCATATGCTACCATCCCAATAAATGGAACTGAGGTAAAGTTGTACAGGGAGCCCCGTTCTTCAGTCATGATTGAAGTGGTTGCTCTGGAGGATCTAAATTGTTTTGTAGATATTGACATGAGCAATTTTGTGATTGAAGAAACAGTACCTCAGTTAAAAAACACAGACCCAATTGTGGATGAGTTGATTTTGCAGCAAGATGGGCTTTGAAAAATGTTCTTTGATGGTGGATGCTCCAAGGAAGGATCAAGAGCTGGTGTGGTGTTCATTTCCCCATCAGGTATTACATTTAAATACTCATTCTTGTTAACTTTTGAGTGTACAAATAACACTGCTGAGTATGAGGCTTTGATACTGGGGTTAGATGTGGCCATAAAACATGGTATTAAATCTTTAAAGGTTCATGGTGATTCCCAGTTGATTATAGCCCAAGTGAGATCTCAGTATGCTTCTAAAGATGAGAAGTTGAAATTGTATAAACATGTTGTTTGGGATAGGCTAGAGTTTTTTGATGTTTTCAATCTACTTTGGGTAGAAAGATCCAATAATATCATGGTAGATTTTCTTGCAAATGTTTCCCTTAAGAGTGAAGATATAACCCTCATTGGTGTATATATGTTAGAAGTCAAATCTAGGCCTGCAGTGCCTGACAATGTATATAATTGGCAAGTTTTTGAGGATGACTTAGACATCCTTAGGTTCCTTCAAGGCCTTGATCAATATGATGGTCAGCAAATAGATCTCAATGAGATACAACAGTGTGTTGAGGGAAAAGAATACATCATGGGGAATGAGATAGTGCAGTTGCCATCCAACCACATACCTAAAGGGTTAGTAGAATTGGAAGGAATGTTCAAAATAAATGATGGTTTTTTGTCTCAGAAGTCTAACACTAAAATGGAGGACTTAGAGGAAATAAACTTGGGTTCAGAAAACTCCCCACAAATGGTATACATTGGCAAGAAACTGAGTAAAGAGATCAGAGGAAATTTGATAAGACTTCTGAAAAAGTACAAGCATGTATTTGCTTGGTCCTATGATGACCTCAAAGCCTATAGGGCTGACCTGTTTCAGCATGAAATTCCTCTAAAAGAGGAAACCAGGCCTTTTAGATAGAAATAGAGACCCATTAACCCTTTATTGGCTACCAAGATGCAAGTTGAGTTGACAAAACTGAGAGATGTTGGTATTATTGAACCAATTAGGCACTCAACTTGGGTCTCGAATCTTGTGCCAGTAAGGAAAAAGAATGGTGATATTAGGCTTTGTGTTGATTTCAGGAACCTGAATGTAGCTTCACTTAAGGATAACTATGGATTGCCCAATATGGAGGCTATGCTACATAGGGTGACTAGATGTGAACTCTTGTCAATGATGGATGGTTTCTCTGGGTATAATCAAGTGCTGGTCAAAGAATCAGAACAATTTAAGACAACCTTTACAACCCCATGGGGAACATATGTATATGTTCGCATGCCTTTTGGTCTAAAAAATGCTGGAGCAACATTTTAGAGAGCCATGGATGTTGCATTTGAGGAATTGATAAATGTTTTAATGGTTGTTTATCAAGATGATCTCACTGCTTATTCCAAGAAAGATGAGGATCATTGTTCCCATTTGGAGAAGGTCATTCTTAAGGCCTTAGAGTTTGGTGTGTCCTTGAATCCCAAAAAGTGTCAATTTGCTGTGACAGAGGGGAAGTTACTTGGACACATAGTGTTAAAAGAAGGAGTCAGGATTGATCCTGAAAGAGTAGAAGCGATTCAAAAGGTCCCTCCACCAAAGAACATAAAAGGTGTCCAGTCATTTTTGGGACAGATTAATTTTGTAAGAAGATTTATTGCTAACTTTGCAGAATTGGTCAAGCCCATAGTGAAGTTCCTAAAGAAGGATGTGAAGTTTGATTGGAACATTGAAGCTCAGCAAGATTTTGCAAAAATCAAACAAGCAATTCAGGAGGCCCCAGTTTTGGTATCCCCTGATTACTTGAAACCATTTTCTCTATTTTCCTTTGCATCTTTTCATACTATTGCAGCTATCCTTTTGCAAAAGGATCAAGAAGGGTATGAGCATCCTATAGCCTTTTTCAGTAAGTCATTACAATCTGCTGAATTAAATTATGAACTAATGGAAAAGCAAGCCTATGCACTTGTGAAGGCAGTCAAAGCTTTCAGACCATATCTGGTCTGTGCAAAGGTTAGTGCTTATGTGCCTCATGCTGCGGTAAAGGATATCTTAACACAGAGTGAAGTCATAGGAAAGAGGTGCAAATGGATAAATAGGATTCAAGAGTTTGACCTAGAAATTCATATTACAAAATTGGTGAGAGGATTGGGACTTGCTAAGTTAATGACTGAGGAAAACATGGACCTTGTTCAGGTAAATAATGTTGCTACTAACATTGATATGATTACTAGTATTGAAATGTAACCCTGGTACAAGGATGTTATTTATTTTATTAAAAATGCTAAATGTCCACCTGATTTAAATGATAATTAAAGGAGTTTGAGATTGCAAGCTCAGAGATATGTGTTGATCCAGGGTGATTTGTACTGCAAGGATAATGATGGTATTTTACTCTTTTGTCTGGATAAGCATCAATCAGAGAAAATGTTAAAGGAAATGCACTCTGGAATGTGTGGAGGACATCATTCAGCTCGATCAACAACTCATAAAATCTTAAGAGCAGGATACTATTGGCCTATGTTGTTCAAAGACACTCATTCTTATGTGAGGAAATGTGAACCTTTTCAAAGGTTCTCTAAAAAATTAAAGTTTTCAGGTGCATTATTATTGAACCCTGTGGTTGCAGAAGCTCCTTTTGCAACGTGGGTATGGATTTTATTGGAGAATTCTCTGAGAAGTCTAGTGGGGGACATAGTCACATTTTGGTGGCTACTGATTATTTCACCAAATGGATTGAAGCCATCCCAATCCAAAGGGAAACTAGTGCTGTTGTGATCGAGTTTCTAATGAACAACATAATTACTAGATTTGGCGTTCCTATTAAATTAGTTGTTGACAATGCTATGAGCTTCAGGTCACAGGAGATCACTAATTTTTGCTCAAAATGGGCATAGTATTGTCTTACTCATCCCCTTATCATCCACAAGCCAATGGACAGGCTGAATCCAGGAACAAGAGTACTTTGCAGATCCTGAAGAAAACCCTGAAAAAGAATAAGAGAAGCTGGCATGTAAAATTAAAGTTAGCACTATGGGCTGATAGGATTTTTGAGAAGAGGGCTACTGGTAAGTCCCCTTTTGAAATGGTATATGGTGCTAAATCAAGATTGCCAGTAAATAACCTCCTTTCGATCTATAAGTTTATGCAAGAAGAGGACATGGAAATCAGTGATCCATTGTAGGAGAGAATGGTTCAGCTGATTGAATTAGATGAGATTAGAAGGGAGGGACAAAAGAAAAATATGAAGTTGCAGCAGAAGATGAAATATCTTTTCGATAAGAGAGCAACTGTGAGAAAATTCCAGCCTGGTGATATGGTTCTCCAATGGAATGCCAGGGCTGAAGATAAAGGGAAACACAAAAAATTTGAGTCCTTATGGATGGGACCTTATATTGTTCATCAGACCCATGGTAAGGACTCATATTTCTTGCAACATTTGGATGGTGAAAAGTAGGAATTGCCAGTGCATGGACAATTTCTAAAAATTTTCTTTAGTTAATTCATTTTCCATGCACAGTAGGCTTGTATATATGTATAGGTGTGTTTGTTTCCTATTTTAGGTTTAGGTTTTGTGGTCTGCCTCCTAGAGATTCATAAGTTCCTGCTATGATTTTGCAATCAAGCATCCTCAGATAGAGCCACTGTTGGGAGTATTCTTAAATTTTTGAGGTTTTTGTCCAAATGTTGGTTTAGTCCTTTGGTTTGTGAAGTTGTCCTAGGTACAAGTGCCAGAATGTCTTCAAAAAAAATTTATAACCCTATTTCAAAAATCCTTACCCTAGGTCTTGTCCTTGAAGAATTTTGAATTCATGTCAAAAACCCAAAAATGTTTGCCATTTTCAAAATAAATCCTAAGTCAATTACTTTATTTCTTTTTTAGCGTAACATTTTAAGTCACTTAGGTCCATTAAAGAGCACATGCATTTATTTTTATGCGGGGGTTATATTTCTTCCTAAGTCTAGAAACCCGGTGGTATAAATAACATTTCTTAAGACCCAATTACCTTGTATTCTAATGTTTCAAGTTCATCCAACCATGAATCTTCAAAGAAGATCTAACGGTAGTCATGTGTTTGCATGGAATATTTCCAAGCCATGCGAACATGCGAAATAACTGTTGATTTTATAACAAAAGCCTGATGCGGGAACAAGGTGGGACCACTAACAAGTATCTCACAAGTGGCGGCCTTCTATTTGTCAAGAACAGTAGGGCCAGTAACAGAAGAATCTCCAAGGTTTTAAAGCAGTAAAGGAAAGATCGGACGGCTGTCATATAATCGCATGGGATCTTTTAAGCTATGCGATTATGTGATAGACCGTTGATCTTGCATTGAATCAAGTGTGATTCTCTGGTGAAACCTTTGACAGATGTGCATAAATAATGTTTTCTCATTGGTTAGCTTCAGCAGACACCGGTGCTCAAAAAGAAAGAAAGTACCTGACATTCTACCAGGTGTTGCAAGCGTGGAATTTCTTTATTGACAAAGGTGAGGTGGGACTAACAATATAAAAGAAGATAGTGACGGTGAATGCTAATGGGTTTTCGCATGTTCGCATAAGCTTCTTTTAAGCTATGCAATCATGCGAATAGCATTTTATGTTAACGAAGGAAGTTACAAGAGATTGCCAAAAATAGAAAGGTAATGTGACGGTTAGTCGCATGTTCGCGTGAGTGTTTTTTACGCCATGCGATCATGCGATAAGCCGTTAGATCATATGCTAATGAGGGTCGACGGTTCTATTTCAAACTAAAGATAAAATGGTGCAAAGTGAGGCTTCTCGTTGAAGAAGTGACAGTTCACTCTTTCGGAGGAGTAATTATTTCAATCGTGCTAAATTAATTGTTGACAGGACTACTTTAGTGGCTCATATATCAGAATTTCATGCACTTTCAGAAGCACAAAGAGATCAAAAATTTGCAGAGACTCAGGCGTGAAGATTTATGAGGTTTGGCTGCTATTCCTAGGTGGTTTCTGAGAAAAAAGGTTGGTGAAATTCTTGTGTGATTTGCTTCCTTATTAAAAGAATCACAGTTCTGTATTTTGTCTATCTTGCAAAGGTTTCTTTTAAAGATAAACCTTAAAATGGCCCCAAGGAAATAATTGTTGGGTAAAATAGAGTATAGTGAAAGAGGTTTGAACAAAGATTTATTGCAGTTACTTCCTGGCTCTTCCACTACCCCAATGAAAAATAAGAGTTTGATTCCCAAAGACCCTAGGGTAAAAATAGCAGAAGGTTTATATGACATGGCAAGTTTTATTAGAGAGGCCAAAATTGGTACTATCAACGCAAGAGGTGACTCTGATACCACAAGAATGGAATTATTCAAAGTAGGTTTTAGTCAGAGAAATGCCCCTCACCCTGCAAGCAATATATGGCAGTCTGACCTAGGAAAACTTGTCGTGCCTGGTGTCTTTTTAGATGTAGATTTGATGACCCAGGTTGTGAAGAATTATGATCCAATCACTAAAGAAATTAGGGATGCAAAGGGAGTGTTATTGTTTAAAGTTTCGGCTAAAGAAATCAGGAAGGTGATCGGGTTAAGTGAACCCTCAGAAAGTTTGGAAAGCATTAACTTTGAAGAACTAAGGCAAGTGTACAATGCACAAAGGAACTATTTTAGAGGCAAGTTGTTCAAGGATTTCTGCACCAAAATTGGAAAAATGGTTGTTGTGGGGCAGAACACTCCGGAGCCTTTTAAAATAGAATATTTTGATCTCAGAGCTAGGGCTGCATATTGGTCATTATGTCAGGTTTTTGGAGAGGATGTTAGTGAAAGGATGCCAATACACTTGATGTGCATGATGATCCAAATTTTACATGCACACGTGTCTATCACTTTTGATTTTGCTCCTTTTATTGCTGAATTAATCCATAATGGATTAGTAAAGATTCAAAAGAATGAAGGTGACAGGCCCTTTTGCTGGTACTCTTTCATAATTTACATGTTTCTATTCAAAGGAAAAAGCTATTTTGAACAAGAAATGGAATTGGTGAAGACATGCCAGTCCAACTATGGAGCCTCACAATGACCTGGGATAAGAAAGATCATAGTTTCATCAATTTTGATAAACGTTTTGCAGCTAGACTCAGGAAGCTGTTTGTCTTAGATAACCCAAGAATCCCAACAATGTTAGCACAACTTGTTAGGCCAAACCAGTTTGCTAAGAACCTGAACACTGTACACAATTGGGGAGATGTTAATTTCTACAATGTATCAACTGTTATCAGGTTATATGGTTTCAGGGGGACCCCTTTTATATTTTCCTACCAAGTACCGCTTAGGATTGGAATTGCAAAGTTCTTGAGGCAATTAGGAGATATTGAGGAGTGTGCCCTCACTGGGAAAGGCAAGGGAACTTTATTCCCAAATGTTACCATTGCCCATCAATTCATAATTACCAAGGGTGGATGGGTCTACATGGATAAAATTCTGGCTCCATACCATATGGCTACTGCAATTTCTAGAACAACAGATCCAGAAGGTTTCTATAATGAAATGTTTAAAAAGATAGCCAAGTGTGCCATGATCAACCATATTTTTAATTTCCCTAAAGATATCATCAGGAATGTAGCAAAGATACAGGAACAAGAGGTTATGAAAGAAAAATAGTTGGTATACAAGAAGACACTAGATTTTATCTGGCAATTTGATTCGGGATGGGATCCCCTGAAAAGCATAACTCCAATGGGGAAGAAAATAGACACTCTCATGAATTGTTTTCAGGATATTTTTCAAACTTTAAATGAGAAGAAGGAAAAGGTTATGAAGGATGATCTAGAAAAGGCTAGACAATTATTGAGCAAGCCTGTGTTTGCAAAAGGGTTACCCCCAGGGAGGTATATGGTACAAAAGAAGACTAGTTACAATGTGGTGATACCAGAATAGAGCCAGAAAAAGTAGATGGATAAAAGGGATATCCCATCAACCTCACAACAGGTTGGAAAACAAAAGGAGATTGTGGAGATCCCCAATTCTCCTCATCCTCAGACTTCTGAAGATATAATTGATTCTCCACCCCCATCAAATAGGCAAAGGTTGGAAGAGAGACCTGCTCATGTGGAAAAGGAGTACTCCCCATCACAGTCTCCTATAAGAATTTTTGATGACCAAGAGATTGCATAACAAGTACAGCAAGTAGATGCTCTAGGTTAGATCTTTATGACTTATGAAGAAGTAAATGAGGGAGTGCCAGAGCTACCAGAAGAACCTAAGTTGGATCTAACAGTAGGGGAGTTAGCAGGTACTGAATTGGACCCTGTAATCAAGCAAGCTTGTGAAGAATTTTTGGTTGATGACACTTTTGTTAAAACTAGGGCCTTTATGCAATTTCTTTGGAAATTAAACATGAAACAATTTTAAGAAATCTATGAGAAGAGACATGAAGAGAATCTGGAGAAGGATTGACAAGTTATAGAGGAAGAAGTGAAAATAGAGATGACTGCAAAGTTTAAACAAATCACTCCAGAATAGGGAAGAGATATGGTAAAGATGTCAGGAGTACTGATCCTCCCAGAATGGGATATAGCTGATGCAGTAGTGTTTGATGCAGTCAGAAAACAAACCACTCCTCTCCATAGGACTCTAGAAGAAGCAGAACAAGCTATTAAAGGAGTCACTTTCAGTGATAATCATCAAGCATTGGTAATGTGGTCTTTGAGGAAGAATGAAAGTGATAAAGGAAAGCAAATTGTCAAAGATGACCTCTCAGAGAGTTTAATTGTAAGAAGAGTTACTGATACATCTTTGGTGGAAGCATCAGGTATGGTAATGGCCATGACACAATTAACAGCAAAGGTGGTAGAAAAGGAAGCTAAAGAGAAGGATGAGCTCACTGCAAAACTGGAAACAGTTTTGAAGGTTTATGGTGAGATGAAACAGGGGATTCTTGAGAGAGATATTCTGATTGCAGATTTAAGAAATAAATTGGGAGAACATGGCCCAATACAATTATCAGAACAAATTCAGATAGCTTCCTCCTCTACAGGGCCTTCCTCATCAAGCCCTATTATTGAACTTCCCCCTTCCCCTTTTGCTCCTTCCATAGATGAAGAGGATATTGATCAAAAGGTAAAGAATAGGTTAGGTGATAAGATAAAAGATGTTGTGTCACATTTTTTTGCAATGGTGAGACCTAAAGAAATATACAAATCTACAAAACAATTGGCAGATGTCTTAGTGATTTTTCAGAAAGAGGTGGCAACTGTGGACAAAATTTTGGAAAGATGGACTGGAAGGAAAGATACTCTAAGGTCATGGTTTGATCAAAATAAGGATAAGTGTGTTGTAAATATTGAGCTAGCAAGTACTTACAGGGTTATCAAGGATCTTTTTGACTTTGAGGTAAATAGGGAGAGTATAAGAAGAAGGTCAGAAATCTTAAGGACAAGATATTTCCAGGATGATTTCCAAATTTTCCCTGGTCTTATTAAGGCAGATGGGGTAATCAAGGATTAAGGTCAATGGATGGAGCAAAGATAGATGAGTACTAACTAAAATAAATGACACTCTATGTACAGATGATAATACCCCATTCATACACTTTATTGAACTCCTTCAGGATGCTAGGTTATACTTTGCTAATGTGAGAATAGAAGTTCATCAGTTGGTTGCTGAGTGGGAAAAGTTGTCCCCAAAGAAAGATGAGGTCCTTGCCTTTCATTGGCCAAGTGAAGAAACCTACATGACTTGGGAATCCACATATCTATCAGGAGATTTAGAAAAAGGGCAATCAGGTGAAGAAGCGGCAGGTGTTAGTATTCCAAACCTTTGAAGGTTAAGGTAAAAAGGGACAAAGATGTCAAACAAGTTATCATAGACACGAATGTGACACCTGGCCAAATTTGAATTATGCATGGAACCTGACATAGAATTGGAGGAAGAGTGGTTTCAAACAAAGGATGATGTAAATTAGCCAGATGGCGGTCATCATTCATGTAACAAATTTAGCAACTTCTCTAAAATATCTTTAGACAAAGATGCCACCTGCAGGATTGTTGGAAATAGATATTTGTAATCTGTTGTTGCAAACAACTTTCTCTATTTGTAATATTGTTTTTAGTGCAAGATCTTTTAACAGCCATCTGAAGCTTGTTGCATCCTTTCAAGGATTCCAAGATGGCTGATTGGTATAAGTAGTAAGTCCTTGTTCATTTCAAAGGAGGTTGAAAATATACTGTAGAGGTTGGCTCCATTGTTGAAATCTTAGAATATTTTATCAAATTCTGAAATGTATTGATATAGTGAAATTTTATTGGAATACAATAGAATTCCCTTGCATGATTTCAATTGTCTTCTTGTTTGAATTATGTGGCTTTTGCATATTGAATCTATAAAGTATTTTTGATATACCATTTACAAGGTATTTGTGATTTTGGCCTATAGCTCCTTTCAAGGAAAGGGTAATGTCTTTAGGGTAATCTGTGAGAGCTTAGGAATTTGGCAAGAATTTCATGATCAAATTTGTTAAGAGAGGATGAATTGTAAGGCATTTCATCTGGGATTTGTTTGTGTTCCATTTAGAAGATTTCTGTAAGTATATGTTTCACTGTTTGAATCTATACCCGAGGATAAGGCACTGGTCTATCCTCAATTTTGCAGAGATCTCACCCTCAACAAAACTTAAATAATAATTTACTTTCATGTATGTTGAACGATTGAGAAGATAAAGTTTGTATCAAGGATATAAACTAGTGTTGTGATCCTTTCAAGAAGTAGATCTAAAAGGGGTTAACCTGCCCGAGTTCAAAGCTCGAAAAGAAGGAGCTTATCCTTGTCACACTTGCCATTTTTTTGCAATGAATGTTTACTTCTGTTAATATCATTATGGAGCATTGAGTCTGAAGATAGGTACACCCGCCTGGGTCTATGGAGCCCGAAGTAGAAGAAGGACTTGGTCCTTATCAATTAGCCTTTTCCCTGTAAGAATCCAGAGTTGAGAACCCGAGAGTCAAGTTTGAAAACTATATTGGCGATTCGACATGAAAAGGAGCTAACACCTTGCAAGAGAACTAGAGAGAGCTGAAGTTGAGACTTCCATTGCAAAAAAGAAAAGGAAGATCCAATTTTTGAGGGCTTCTTCAGCTAATGCTCTTTGCCCATCTGCTACTGAACTAGGTATGCCATCTATGACTACTGCTATTCCACTTAGTAATGCTACTAGTTCATTTCCTTCTTCATCTACTAGGATAGGTGCAGATCCTAGGCAGCAGTCAAATGCACAAATAAATATAGATGCTAATGTTGATCCTAGGGTTAACACTAGTTCGAGCTTTCAAAGAAGACCTATGCAACTAGAAGGCTATAGGCAAATAAGTTTTGATGGAATTCCTGGCTGTCCAAATGATATTAGAGATAAGGTACCTAAGTTTGCTAGTAATAATGCTATTAGTTGTGAAGAGCATCTTAGGTTATTTGTTGATATGCTTAATGATTATGAGGTAGACCATGAGGATGTAGTCATGAAACTATTTGTTCAATCTCTAATGGAGGATGCTAGAGATTGGTTTAAGAGGCTTCTTGATAGATGTATTGATACTTGGGATTCTTTTAAGAAATGTTTCAAAGAGCAGTATGGTGATAGGCCTAATGCTAGTTTCATGTTGAATGAATTCAACACCATAAGGAAAAATTAGAATGAGTCTGTAGCTGAATTCAACATGAGATTTTAGAAGGGTATGCATAAGTTATTCCAAGTTATGCAGTTAGATGACAATGTTTGTCTAACTACATACTTCAATGCATTTGATGGGAAGATGGGATATTTATTAAGGGATAAAGAACTAAGAACTCTTAGGGATTATTTTAGGATTGCTGTCAATATTGAGAACAACATGAAAATATTAGGAAAATTGGGTGGAAAGAGAGATGACCCAAAGTTGTTTGGGGACAAGAAATATAAGAAAGAAAATGATAAGAATGTTGGATCTAGGAGGCAAGAAGAAGATAAATCGGATAAGGTGCTTAATGCATTGAAGGATTTGAAGGCACCTACAAATAGGAACATCGGTGCTCCTACCAATGAAAGGCCTCAATTCAACAATAATTTCAATAAATAGAATAGACTGCAGAACTACCCCTACAACACCCAATGGAAGGATGGAAAGCCTATTATCCCTGCTGCAAAAGGAAACAATGACAGAGGTGTCCCTGACCCTCTGCATAAGGCTTCAATAAATGTCATGGAGAACATATCTTGGTATGTTGCATGCCAGTCCCCTCACTCTACAGAGCATTGTGTGGTTGCACAATCTATGGTTGCAGATCAAGATTGTGGCAATGAGGAGATAGAACAGAAGAAGAACAAGATGATGTTGGATGCAACATGGTTTCTTCATATCTAGGATATGAAGATGAATCTGATTTTGATGAAGAGGCAGATGTAAATGTGAAGAGACATAATTAGGCCCTTTTTCATCAAGAGGTTTTTTCTGATGGTGAATGCATTGATCAGAAAACATGTAACATGAATTCTTCTCCCAAGCCAGTAAATTTGAGAAGACCTTCTAGAGAAGAGATGGATAGGATTATTGCAAAAATGATTACCCAGGTGCAAACTAGAGGCATGGTGGCAAGGAATACAAATGAGAAAGCTGCAGGAATGTTTATAAAGAGTACCAACTCCGGAGAACCTAATATTAACAAATCAAAGGTTGATCACATGGTGAAATTCAAGAATGTAAAAGGTAAGCATTGTGAGCCTAAGGGAGTTGGAATTGAAAAGGTCTCTAGTGAGATTGAGAAGCCAATTAACACAATGGCTAGGATTGAAAAAGTGAGGGTGGTCAATACACCTAATGTGTCAGACAAGCAAAAGAATGTTAAGGTAGTGCATATTGAGATTCCTGCTTCTACCCCTATTGACATGTTATCTGTATTGTCACAAATTACAGTTAAGGTTCCATTGTCAGAATTGTTGAGGATCCCTGAACATAAAGATAAAGCTATTGCATGGGTTGGTAATACTCACAAAAATGATATTCATGCAATGGATCTCAGGATAAAGCTTTGAAGGATGTTACTACTCAGGGAATTGTGTCTCAAATTTCTCCAATATATTTGGACAGTTCTGTCAATGCCAACCATGAAAATATTGACCCATTTTTCTTAAGTATTCTTGTGAATGGGATGAAGTTAAGAAATTATATGATTGATAGTGGTGCCTCTAATACTGTCATGCCTTTCAAAATCATGGAGAGGTTGGGCCTTAAAGTTGATACAGTGTAGGGCAGGTGTTGTGCAATGGATCAGAGGGAGGTACCAGTTATTGGGACTATCAATGCAATGCCATATAGGTTGGTAGCATATCTAGAGAAAGAGCTAACAATGAGTGTTTTAGTGGTGGATATCCCTCCTCATTATGGGTTGTTGCTGTCTAGATGGTGGAGTGCTGCCATGGGTGGAGGTTTATAGTGTGATTTGTCCTATGCAACTTTCAAGATTAATGATCAGTTTGTCAAGATTGAATGAGAGCCAAGAGTATGCCACATGATTGAGAGAAACATAGATAATGAGACTACATGTTTTGTGGATACTGATGTTAATGCTTTTAGGGCAGAAATCCCTGTATTTGAAAATGAATGTATTTTGTCACCTATCTCTGTTGAAGTAGGTGCTAATTTTGTGAAGAGTAATTTGTGGGTAATGTACTTTGATGGTGCAAATTGCAAAGATGGTGCAGGAGCAGATATTTTACTTATTTCTCTTGATGGAAACACCTACAAGTTATCTTTCACATTGAATTTCTTTTGTACCAACAATATAGCAGAATATGAGGCCTTGTTGTTAGGATTGAGGTTGGCACAAAAGCATGGTATTAAATGTCTAAGTGTTATTGGTGATTCTAAGTTGGTGGTGTCCCAAGTCAGGTCAGTGTATGCTTCCAAGAATAGAAGGTTGAAACAATATAGGAATGCAATTTGATATTTGATTGAGCATTTTGATGCCTTCAATATTGAGTGGAAGGATAGGAGTAACAACAAGGTGGCTGACTTGTTAGCCAATATTGCAATCAATCCCAATGATGTCACATTCTCTAGTATCTCTAAAGTTGAAATTCAGGCTAGGCCTAGTATACCAGATAATGTTGAGTATCGGCAAGTTTTTGATGATGATAATGTTATTTTGAAGTTTATGGATTGCAAGGATCAGTATCATGGTCAGGAATTTGATTGTTCAGCCTTGGTTGAGTCAGCAGGAGAAAGGGAGGTTGTCTTAGGCAATGAGGTCATTCAGCTTAGAACTAACAAGGTGCCCAAGGGGCTTGTTGTTTTGGAGACTGTCTTTGACAACCAAGATAGAGTTCAAAAGAATATCAAAGGAGAAGATCATGCTGATCTTGAGGAGATAAATCTTGGATCACATGAGGCACCTAAGAAAGTATACATTGGTAGAGATATATCTCAAAAGGTAAGGAGACCTTTGATTGAATTATTGAGGAAATTTAGGCATGTTTTTGCATGGTCATATGATGACCTAAAGGTTTATAGAGAGGATTTATTTCAGCATGTTATTCCATTGAAAGAAGATGCTAAACCTTTCCGGCAAAAACAAAGGCCTATTAATCCTACTTTGGCACCCAAGATGCAAGAAGAATTAATGAAGTTGAGAGATGCTAGCATTATCAAGCCTATAAGGCATTCTTCTTGGGTGTCAAACCTTGTTCCTATAAGAAAAAAGAATGGTGACATCAGGCTTTGTGTGGACTTCAGGAATTTGAACATCAGCTCATTGAAAGATAATTATTGTTTGCCCAATATGGAGGCTATGTTGCAGAGAGTAACCGAATCAGAATTGATGTCAATGATGGATGATTTCTCTAGCTACAATTAGGTCATTGTCAAGGAATCAGAACAATTCAAGACAACCTTTACAACACTTTGGGGAACATATGTCTATGTGAGAATGCCTTTTGGTCTCACAAATGCTGGTGCTACTTTCTAGAGGGCAATGGATGTTGCCTTTTCAGATTTTATCAATGCTTTCCTTGTGTATCAAGATGATTTAACTGCCTATTCCAAGAGGGAAGAGGACCATTGTGCTCATTTAGAAAAAAATATTTGTGAGGGCCTTGGAATTTGGCATTTCTTTGAACCCAAGGAAATGTGCTTTTGGTGTCACAGAAGGTAAGTTGCTTGGCCACTTAGTTGGGAAGCAAGGAGTGAGAATTGACCCTAAGAGGGTTGCAGCTATTGATAAAATTTAGAGACCAAAGAATGTTAAAGGGATTCAATCCTTCTTTGGTCAGGTCAATTTTCTAAGGAGGTTTGTGACAAACTTTGCAGAGGTTACTAGACCTATTTCCAAGATGTTGAAGAAGAGATCTATAATCAATTGGGAGGGTGAGCCTGATGAGGCCTTCAGGAATATCAAGAAGGCTATCAAAGATGCACCAGTGCTTATGGCACCTGATTATAATATCCCAATGCATATCTTTTCCTTTTCATCTTTTCATACTATTGCTGCAGTTTTGTTACAAAAGAATAAGGATGGTTTTGAGCAGCCTATTGCATTTTTTAGTAAATCTTTGCAGGCTATAGAATTAAAGTATGACATAAATGAGAAACAGGCTTATGCACTTGTGAAAGCAATCAAGGCTTTTAGGTATTACTTGATGGGAGCAGTTGTGATTGCTTTTGTGCCAAGTGCAGCTGTGAAGGATATTTTATCACAGCAAGAGGTGTCTGGAAGAAGGTGCAGATGGATCAATAGGATCCAAGAATTCAATGTTGAGATCCAGATCATTAAGTTGGTTAGAGGTCAAGGATTGGCAAAACTAATAGCTCAATCCAATCTAGATGCAAACCAGGTAAATCATTCTAAAATTAATTATACATGTGATATGGATGATTGTATTTGGTATTAGGATATTATTTACTATTTGAGAAACATGAGGTGTCTAGAGAGTATGAATGATAATCAAAAGAGGACATTGAAGTTACAGGCCATCAAGTATGTAATTGTGAAATGTAAGTTGTATAGAAAAAATTTGGATTGCATACTGTTGAAATGTGTAGATGAGAATCAAGCTAATGTATTGTTGAAGGAGATGCATGAGGGAGTTTGTGGTGGACATTATATGGGTAAAACAACTGCTCATAAGATCTTGAGAGTAGGATTTTGGTGGCCCACAATCTTCAAGGATGCAGAGCAGTTGGTAAGGAGATGTGATGCTTGTCAAAGGTTCTCTGGTAAGCTTAAGTTTTCAGGTAATGTACCATTAAAGCCAATAGAAGTTTAGGCTCCTTTCCAACAATGGGGAATTGATTTCATAGGGGAGATACCAAACAAGTCAAGTGGAGGACATTCATGGATCTTAGTTGCCACTGATTACTTTACAAAGTGGGTAGAAGCTATACCTACAAGGAATGTAACTAGCAGGGTGGTAATTGACTTTCTAATGAATAATATTATTACAAGTTTTGGGTGCCGTAAGAGGATAGTGAGTGATAATGCTATGTGCTTCAGGTCTACCGAATATAAGGACTTTTGCAAAGGTTTGGGAATTCAAATTTCTAATTCCTCATCTTATCATCCACAAGGAAATGGTCAGGCAAAATCTACTAATAAGAGTCTGATTAAGATCTTGAAGAGAAGCCTTGAGAAAAATAAGAGGACATGGAATTCAAAGCTACCATTAGCTTTATGGGCTAATAGGGTAATTGTGAAGAGGGCAATTGGTTGTGCACCATTTGACTTAGTATACGGAATTCATGCTAGAATGCCTCAGAATAACTTATTGGAGATGTACAAGTTTGTGCAGTTAAATGATGATGACATTGATGATGAAATGCAGTTGAGAATTGAGGACCTCATTAGGTTGGATGAAACTAAAAGAGAATTAGTTGCAAGGAATGCCAAATTGTAGTTGCAGGTTAAGAATTTATATGATAAAAGGATTGTTGATAGGAAGTTTGAACCTGGTGATTTGGTGTTAGTTTGGAATGCTAGATTGGAGGATAAGGGGAAGCATGGTATATTTGATCCCATCTAGTTAGGGCCATATCTGATTCATGAGAAATGGGGCCAAGATTCTTACATCATCAAGGATTTTAATGGTGATATTCAAGAGTTGCCAGTTCATGGACAATTCTTGAAGCAGTACTTCATTTGAAGTACTCTATTTTCCATGAACAGTAGTTAGGGTTGTACATTTTGTAGATCTCTGTATATAGGTTGCTTGCCCCTACCCTATTTTGCCTTAGTCTTTCAATTTTTGGTTCGGTTGCTTGTCTTGCCCTGCTTTTTCCTTGTTGTCTGCAATTTTATCTAGTGGGATGGTCTGCTCTTCTAGTTGATTTTGTTTTCTCATTGTATCTGCAAGAGATACATGTCCCCAACTAGAGCCATTGTTAGGCCATTTTTTGGTCATAGAAAAATCCTATGAAAATGGCCTCTTCCCTACAAATGTTTTTGTAAAGTGTCCTGCCCTATGTTCTTCATTGTGTCACCTTGCTGTAGCCCAGATTGCATGTGTTGAATCACAAAACCCTGAAAGTTATTCAAATTCTAAGGTCTGCAGGAAAATAATTTCAAAATCTGCCACAGTGTCGAAAACCCACAATATTTTTGAAAATCCATGATGTTTTCAGTATGTGTGAACACCTTCATTGTTTTTGACCTTGTGCCTTCCAGCTTTTGTGCACTTGTCTTTTGGTGCCGAAACCCTGTGTGTTTTTGACTTCACAGTTTCTTGTTTGCTGGCGTTCCCTAACTACGCAAGTGTGATGGATGGTGGGCCCAGGTCTTCAAAGGGTTTCAAATGATTGGTTGTTGCATGATCACATGTCAAGAATTTCTAACATGTGACCATGCGACCGGTTGACACATGTCCCAGCAGGCTCGTCAGCTAGGGTCTGATAGATGTTTAACGGGCAACAAAGATCGGTGGTTGTTGCTATACCGTGAGGAAAAGATGCAAGCCTTTTAGTCTCCACACTTTAACGAGAGCCGTTGATGTGGTAGGAAGGTGGGTACATGTGGTGGGCCTAGATTTTCAAGAGACTTTTGATCTACGATGGGCGTGTGATCGTAAAGAATATTCTCATCCCTTGTGATCATGCGATCGTCTTTCGATCTTGGGCTTGTAGAGCATGGGTCCTGTGTCAGGTGGCTCAATGGTTGCAGCGAATGGTGTGATGACATGTGGCATTAGGTGGGCCCAGGTGGGGTCTGAGGTTTGGCAGAGTGAATAAAGATCTAGCGGTGCTGACAAAATTCAATGTGTTCGCACATTCGCACATAAAAAAGGTGATTCGCTAGTTTGTTTGGTGATTTCGTGAATGGTAGTCGGGAAGTCACTAAATTATTTAGCGAAGGAGTGAAGTGTTTCATGAATTGGTGAAGGTTCTTTGTCACCAATTCACAGAAGTTTGACTGGGACCACTTTTAAGGAAAGTCATAAAGCCTACGAAGGGAGATTGATCAGACAGCTGCGTTTTAAAGTTGGTAAAGGTTTAAATTTTGGCCATCGTTTCTCTACAAGCACTAAAGAAATAACCATTGAGATTCAAATTTGAATTTTTGAGAGTTTCCAGTGACAGAGGGTACCATTTTTATGGAATTCAATGCAGAAATGACCCTGTTTGGTGAGAAGTGATAGGTTTGTCATTTGCAGTGTGGTCCAGGATGTCTAGTGCTCATTTGCAGAGCATGTACGTTGCAGTTGTGGCTCAAGGCATGTTGTAGGGAATCCTTTTGAGCCTGGTTTTGTGATCCTTTGTACTTGTAGAGAAGACTTTCATAATTAAGGATCAATTCAGGATTTCCTCTTTCCTGTATTGGATGTGTTTCCCGCCCCTGAATTAAATTCATGATTGTTTCTAGCAGGTTGGGTGGTTGAAACCCTAACCCTAGTCATCTGTAGCTTGTTGCAAATTTCCAAGATGACTAGGGGGGTATAAGTTGTAGACTTTTTGAGTTTGCAGGGGTTCCAATTCTTTTGGTTTTGGTCCCAGATTGTTGATAGTGAAATTTTGAACAAGGAGAGCCTGGATTTAGGGTTTGCTTCCTTTGTGCATTTGGTCATTTGGTAATGTATTGATTCTGCAAGTCTTAGTGAGAATGTTTTGGATTCCAATCTCATATTGGTGTATGTCTTTTTGTTTTTCTCTTGAGCTCATATATGTTGATTGCACAAAGTGGGTTAGCATATGGTAAACAAAGAGTATTTTGGGGTTATCTTTGAGTTCCTAACAAAGTGAGGATTAAAGTCTTTAAGGTAAGTTCAGTGAGTTCATGGCAAGATAAGGATTTGATGTCCTGATATGTGAGTGAGGGGAGTAATAGGAAAAGCACTTACTCTGAGTCTATATATGTTTGAGTTAAAGTTTTAGGGTGATATGGGTTGTTAAGTGACTCTCTGCCTTGGGATAAGGCACTGATCCATTCTTTGGAAGTAGCCCATCATCAGCAATCACACACACATAATTAAATGATAAACATTTCAATCAGATAGTAAAGGGTATAGTTATATATTGTTTAGAGACTCCTTTGAAGAAGTGAGTCAAGGGTACACCTGCTTGAGCATTGTGGCTCAAAGTGTAGGAGGATCTCCTTGATCCTTGTTAATTGGCCCTCTTCCTTGTAGACTTTGGAGTGGTGATAGAGTCAAAGTTTCATTATAGTTATCCATCAAAGTATAAATCTACAAGTTTTGAAGATCAAAGGGAATAACCAACAACCCTAATAGGTAAAATTTAATACTGGAGTAGTGAAGATTTGTGGGTATCATCCCCACCCCAGTTTTACTTTTCAAGGGTTTCTGGGAAACCAAAATTTGTGTTATGTATTTCATTTCATTTCATGAAGCTAGATTGTTACATCTATTTCAATATTGAATTTGATGTTTATGATAAGTAAGTTGAATTTATGTCAAAGTTGAATTAATAGTAGATATCTAATTCACCTCCCCTCTCAATATCTCACTTTTCCATATTAGATTTTCAACAATTTGTATCAGAGACAATTCTCTTAAAGAAGTCTAATCACTTGTGAGTTAATGTCTTGGAAATAGAGCTCTATAAGTTTAGAAAGATCATAGAGAATCATAAGTTTGATATTCATCTTGCATTACACCATCTTGAAGTAGCCAAAGGTGAATTGAAGAAATCCTTAAGTAGAAGGAAAGAATTGGTAATTCAACAGAATGATACACTATATCAAGAAGAGGATACTAAAGGTCTATTTGACAATGGAAATCCCATTGAAAGTGATGCAGATATAAAATATTTGTTAGAGAGAAACAACATTCTGAATAGAGATATTAGAAATCTAAAGAGAGAATAGGAGATTCAATCAGTAGGATTATGTGAAGTAATTGAACAGAAAAAGAAAGTTGAAGATGACAAGACAATGGCTGAAGAAGACAAAAGAAAAATCTCTATAAGACTTGATGAAAGGACATGTAACATACAAAGGTTGAAAAACAATCAATTGGACATGGTGAATCAACTACTACTTGCTAATCAAGAACTAAGCAAGAAAGATATGGAAATAACAAATCTAAGATCAGAAAATAGTCAAATGAAGAATGCATTGAGATCTAGAAAGGAACTCAATGAAAGGATGAACAAGCCAAATGAAGTTGTGAAATACTTTGAATAATTGTTGAGGTCACCAAGAAGATCTAGTGATACTTTTGGACTTGGACATGATGAGCACTTGTCATCCACTGAAGAAGGAGAATCATCCAAAAGTGGAGAACAAAGGAATGCAAAGTTGAAGGACAAGAAACTCACATGCCAGCATTCTAGAAAGCTAGGACATGCAGTAAACATCTGCAGAAGAAAGAATGGTAAGTCCAATCCTACACAAAAGTTTAATAGAAATTGTTTTATTGGTAAGAATCATGGATATCAGGCACATGAATGTAGGTTAAAGGTAAGTAATCCACCTGCTACACCTAGATTTCAAGGAAATTGTTTTAACTATTATAAATATGGTCATAGAGCACAAGAATATAGATCCAAAGCTAAGTGGACATCCAATAAGTAGAATAAAGCACCTAGGAAAGGTAACACATTCAATTGGGGCTACAACACATGGTATAGTTGTCATTATTATGGAGAATATGGTCATATTAAAGTAAATTGTATGAAAACACATTTTAGAGGTAAATCTAAGAGTTGGATGAGTGGAAGTCTGGTCTTTTACAAATGCCACAAGATTGGTCACATAAAAAGAGACTGCAAAGCACATACACCGAGCAATAAACAAGTCAAGAATGAAGAAACTATTGAAAAAATAAGGAACTAGATGAATAAGATATGGAAAAAGAAAGAGGAAGCAAGCAGTAGTGGAGCCAGTGAACCTAAGCTCACCTAATCCAATGGATCAGGTGATCAAACTACATCAAACTAAGAAAAGAAGGTGTGTGAGGAGATAAATTTTCTAATGATTTATTTTACATCAGTTCCTTACATTTGATATGTTACAGTCCATATCTACATAAATTGAGATGCATTACGATAGATATGAGAAATCAGTTATATTGCACATTTGATGTCGAGCATTAGTATTTAAGTCCGTAGTAATCGAGTTACTCAGTGTATGTTGAGCTCCTATGATATCTAAGATGTGATATCTACCAAACAGAAACTAAATGGTAGTATTGACTGAGTACATGTTAACCAAAGTTGACATGTGAAGGCTGAGACAACTATATTTACCTACCCAATGTATGAATCATTTAATGAAGCCCTAATCTGACTGTTTGGGGTCTATAAAGAAAATTATTGGATAAAATAAAAAAGAATCATAATAATTTTCTTTATTATTATTATAAAAAAGAATCATAATAATTTTCATATGCATTTTTTAATACTAATGTTATGCTGTAGGTTTTCTAGGTCACTTTGGAGCTTTTGAAGATTTGGAGCATTCTTGGCTTACATTTTACATGCTTTCATAGTTTATCTCTTGCATTCTAGTTCCATTATCATGGCATTCATAGTATATATTTCCTTTATGCTTTAGATTACTTCATCTAGTCTAATTAGGAAGGATTTTTAACATTTGCATCTTTCCTTTCATAGTTTAGCTTGTACTTTCATTTCCATAGCTTAGCTTGCACCTCTCATTTCTAGCTTGCATATTCATCTTAATCTAGTTTGCATTTTCATTTCATAGTGATTCTTGGGGATATTGACATTCTTGCCCTTGTCTTCATTTGAATCTCTCATTGTGTGGTTGACTAGCAAGGTCATAAGCTATATAGCTCTAGCTGAGAGCAATTTTAATAATCTTGTAAATCCATACATACAGAGCTCTAGGTCACTTTCTAAGGTTTCCTATTCATGGATTTCCTTGGATATAATGACTTAGAGAAGTGCACTATTTAGTGTGTACAGTAGATACTGACTATACTTATGCTCAGGCTATTATACCAAGAATAGAATGGATTAGGCCATTACCTTATGAGGTTAATGTAGATGAGACAAAAATAGCCATAACCACTTTAATAGATGAGGAAATTGATAAGAAGGCAAAACCATTTAGGACTTATGAAGAAGATAAGTCTAGGATAACTATGGGGTTAAATTCTGCAACCGTGGAGAGAAAGAGGAAGAAAATAATTAAGAACCTAGAAAAGATACTAGGAGAAGGAGAAGAAGAAAATGAACCTCTTGAACTAACACAAGGACTAGGTGAAGATAATTATAGTGAGTCTAAAGAAAGTGAGGAGGAGGACACTAAAATTCCAAAGAAGGGAAAGAAGGCATCAGTTAGCAAGCCTAGCAAAAGACAATTGCATAAACAAAAGCTGACTCCTCCTATAGTACTTAGACTTAGAACTAGGGAAAATTCTTTATTATAGCTTCCGAGCCCCAGAGAAAGACACCAACATTAGGAAAAAGAAAACCAATTAAAATTAAGGTTGTGTTGAGTAATCCCAAGAAGAAACAAAGAAGGAAGTTAGTCTTGGAGAATGATGATGACGATGACGATGACGATGAAATAGATACTGATGATAATAAAAAATTGAAAATACCATCACATAGATGTCAATTAACTATGGATGAAATATGCCACAATATCAAAAGCACTGTTGGATTAGCAGGATTCAAACAAATAAATTTGAAAAGCTAAATAAGATGATAAAGAAATAGTTGAAGAGGCAATTCTAGAGATGTTGTGCACATTCAAGATGACACCACTATAGATGGGGAGTCTCATCCCTAAAGAGATATATAAAAGAATTAATTAGAAATGGTAGTATGCCATGATGACAAAAAAATAGTTAAGGGAGAGTATACTAGCTCAGGTCATGCTAGATCTATCCCCACAGTACATAAAGACATATATGTAGTAGTAAAGAAATCGGTTTGTACCCAAGCTCTGGGCCTATTCCATTTTACAACATAAGGTTGAGGATGTTGTGAAACAAAGTACAAAGTTGTGGAAGATTATTATTGGATTGTTAAATGAGAAGAGTTCACAACTGGGTGAAGGTACATCTAGTCAAGTGGAGCTAGATAATAAGGAAGACATTTTTGAACCTCAAAATCTTGAGGAAAAAGAAAGATAGAAGGTAGAGATAAGTGGATCATAGGATGTGATCACAATAGAGGATATTCATGAGGATACACTAGTTATCACTAATGTATTGACTGAGGAAGAGATAAAGAGTCAAATTCTTGCTGTGGAAACTTCTGGTCACCCTCTACCGAGCACCAATCCTATTCTTATACATGTAGATGATTACACACAGATTGAAGTTACTTGAACTGTAGACAATACACCTTCAAGATCACACATGGTCACAGTTGAGAAACAAGTGTTACATAGTGCAAGTGTCAAGAAATGAGACAAGATGAAAATCACAACTAAAAATGCACCTGTTGAGGAGGAAAAGAAAGAAAAATGAGAGGAGAGCCTAAAAGATCAATAAAATAAGTCTTCATTAGTAATAACAAGTCCTCATATGGAGGAACAGAAGAATAATGAAGAAGAAACAACTAAGGAAAAACTAGAACCTAAGGAACATGAGGCTATTAAAGCTCTAATATAGATGCTGAGTGGGAACACACCTAAGAAGAAATCACAGGAGAAAAAGGAGAAATCTCCAAGAACACAGGTTACACTCGGTGAAGTTATAGTGATTCCTAAATGGGACACTTATAACTTGAGTTATGAGAAGATGCAAATTTTGCAAAATCTCTAGAAGAAAAGAAAGCAAGAAGAGCTAAGAAGAGAGCATCATCAAAAGTTCTTGTAGGATTTCCTTAATCAAAATTAACTATCCTATTCCTTAATTGATAGTTTCTTTGGGTTTTTTCCAGAGCTGCTATGGTATATGCCCTTTTCTCTTCATCAGTTAACTTCCTTAGTGTAGAGGAATCTTCTTCATCAGAAAAGACTTGTTGTAGACCACCTTGTTGATTCTTTCTTCTAGTACATACATCAGGAGTATACTCATCTTTAGAAGAACTATCCCCACCTGAAAATGGTTCTGATGACAAAGCATTCACTATAGGCCTTTCATCATCTTGTTGGTCTCCTTCTTTCAATATAGTTTTTACAATAGCAGATTGATCTGGTGCATGGGGTAATCTAAAAACTTCACAATAAGGGTTATTGTCTACCAAGTGATTATCCTTCCTTAAAGGATTGGAAGTTTCCTAATTTCTATTCATATTTACTATTTTTCCATTTTTCCAAGTTGTATTGTAGTGCATATATTGAATTCTAAACCTATCATTTTTGTATGCAGGTGACCTATCACTTCTATTTTGTTTCATCTTTATATCTTTGAGAATATCCACCACTACCTTCCAGTAGTCTCTTTTGGGATTATATAACTTAGAATCATATCTTTTATTTATTTGGCCAGAAACTTTTCTATCATTTTAAATAGTCATGGTAATTTTGAATGCTTTTTTTAACATACCTAGCCAATGGGACATGATTTCATAATTATTTTTTTCTATCAAAAGCACTCAGGTAGACATCTATAAAAAATGAGTCCACAAGTCTAATGTCTCTAGGTATTCTATTTAGTAATTTATTGAACCTCTTATTGAAATATGTTACCGAATCATTAAAGCTCTTCTTTATTCTATTCAATTCATGAGAAGTAAAGGATGTATCATTGTGATCTCAAAACTGCTCAATAAAATGATTTGAAAAATCAAACTAACTCGAAATGGAACTATCAAGCAACCCTTTGTACCACTTAGCATAATCTTCTACTAGTGATTGGACAAATAACTTCATAAAAGCTTCTTCATTTTCTTTTTCCAATTCTTCAATAATGTTCTTCAATTTAACCACATGTTTCTCAGGAAATTCAATCCTATTGTGTGAAAACTTTGGGATAGTAGTCCTTAACTCATTAAAGATAGGATTTGCATATCCCACTATGTCTTTAAACTATGATAGGTTCGCTGGCTTCCATGTTTTGTCTTCCTTGATTAATTATCCTAGGTCCCATGTTTTTATGATTTCCATTTCTATGGTTCTTCCTTCTTTGCCCATTATTTTGTTGGAAACCATGATTATGTTGTCTATAATTTTTAGGATTATGATATCCCCCATTATTTGATTCTCTCCATCGGTCATTTTTTTTGTATTCTTATCTGGATGGAAAAGAGGATTATCTTATTCATTTTTGTATATATCTATTCCTAGTTTTTCTTGTGAGGAAGGTTCTATTTTGGTACCTTATTAGTTCTATCCTCCTTATTATCTCTATCATCTCTTGGAAATTCCATCTCAGACTTTCTTATTCCATATCTTGTAAGCACATCACTTGGAATTCTCTTTAGAGATTTTACTACTTTTCTTTCCACTGAAAAGTGTCTCAAAAACCGCATCCAACCTTTGTTCTTCTTCTGCATCTTCTTCCTCAGACTCTTATATCTCCTAATTTCTATCTTGATGTTTAATGTGATTTTTTTGATGAAAGAATGGATTTCTATTCTCTTCCAAAACATGGTTGTATGCCTTCTCTTCATCCTCAATTTCAAATCTAGTTTCCCTCTCAGGGAACTTCTTGAACCTAGTAAATATCATATCTAATGTATCTTTGGTTCTTCTTTTAGGGGTAAATTCTAAGTGACTAATTTCCACTTGATGCAAGGATCTCCTTCCCCACATATAGTTGACAAAAAAATGCCTATAATTGACACTTGTTCTCTTAATAACATAATTCATATATCAACTATAGAGTTTTCACCTCACTTTGAGGATATACTATTATCTTTTTTGAGTTCCTTTTCTCCCACCAAAATATATGTTTATATCACAAAAAAATCTGAAAATGTTCTTAAATATCAAATTTTCAGTAACAAAGACAAAAAATTATGAATACTTTTGAATTTTCTTATAGACAACTCCCCAATAGAGTCTCCAATCTGTTGGTTCCAAAAACCATAGATTGGAAATCCAAGGGCTTTGCCAATTCCCTAGAAGGATTACTCAATCCTCTTTGCCCAAAAAATGAGGAAAGTACCTTAATACAACTCTCCTACACTTTAGGCTTTTCTAAACCTAGGTGGGTATACCTTCACCTCAAACCCTAATGACTTGCTCAAAGTATTTTCTATAGAGAATTTGAAGCTTATGATTTCCCAAGGTGGTATTTGATCCTTGAGATTTATCAAAATGAAGTGTATGTATGTCGTGAATTGAATGTTTTTGTGATAATTTTATTATGAAATATGAATTTCATTTACAAGATAATGAACTCTATAGTTTGATGGATATTCCTTGAATTATGAAACAATCTTTAGGCTAGTTCCTATCAAATATTGGGTAGATTGAGTCATTCCTTGTCATATCTTTTATGTACAACTCTTGAGAGACAACATACACCATCCACTACCATACATATATATGAAAAGGATGTTCTACAGTACAAATATTAGTCTAATTGAATTTATTTTCTTAGAGAAAGCCAATTAGACAAAGTCACATGGACAACACTTCACATGCAATCAACCAAAGAGATCAATTCACCAGTCAACTCAAATACTTGTGAGGAATATCCAACCTCAGACTATTCCAAGGATAAAGAAATAGAAAAGGATAAAGGCTTTAATCAAAGTGCTAAAAAGTACCCTAAAGGAAATAGCGAAGCCTCACCTTTCACATTGGAAGGAATCAAAACTAGAAGTAGGAAGGAAGATGTGGGGAAACCTAAGACTGGTCTAGGAAGAAAATAAACTAAAGTTAGACATGATAAAGATAGCTAGCAGGAGGTTGCGGATGGAAAATAGAGGACTATTCCAGAGGATTTTTCCCCTAAAATATTATGAATATTATCATGGAATATAATAGGGTTGAATGCGCCCCACAAACAAGATATTTTGAGAAATATTCTTAGAGATCAGACTATTCCAAAAAGGACGAGTCAGTAGTTATAGCTTAGCTGGAGCTTCAAGTGGAATTGCCATTTTCTAGAATTAGAAAACCATTTGTGGAAAGATTATTTCTGAAGACCCCAATATGATTTTAGTTAGAATGCACAATATTAGAGAAAACTTCAGTTGGGTGATAACGACCATTTATGCCCCAAATTCTAAAGTTAATAAAGAAAAAAATTGGAATAAAATTGTTGAAAGAAGACAAGACTTCAGGGATGAATGTTGGCTAGTGATGAGGGATTCCAATACAGCTTTAATTCACCAAGAAAAATATGGGGGTATTCTATCCCAGAATGAAGGAAGAAATGATCTTTTTGATTTTATTAATGAGAAAGGTCTTCTAGACTTGGTCCAATAGGCGTGCTAGTAATAATAATATCCAAAGTAAGTTGGATAGAGCCCCTATTACTCAAGACTGGTTCCCTAAGTACTATTGTGATCTCTCCTCTTTTGTCAGAATTGGTTAAAATCATTACCCACTAGTTCTAGAGGTGAACTAGGAAACAAGACACAAAAATTACCCTTTCTATTTTGAAAAATGTGTTTGAGCCATCCTGATATAGAAAGGAAAATTTTTTAGTGGTAGAATATCAGATTTGATGGGACAATGATGTTCAAATTTACAAAAAAAATTAGAAACATTAAGGAAAAACTTAAATATTTAATAGGGATGTTTTTGGGGACATATTCTAGTAGAAGAACTTGGCAAGAGTTAAATACTATCGAGGAAGCTATCCATATTCATGGTCTCTTTGAGACTCTTAAAGAGGATGAATATAAATCCCTTGTAAGTTATCATGATATCATATCTAAGGAAGAAACCTATTAGCGTCAAAGATCTAGGGCTATGTGGCTTAAAGAGGGTGACAAGAATACTAAGTTTTTCCACTTAACTACTCTTAAACATAGAGCGACCATCAAAATAGATACAATCTCCATAGATGACAAGGATGTTAATAAGGAAGATGATATCAAGAAGGAAGTAGTTGACTTCTTTACTTCTTTTCTTTCAGTGGAGAATAATCTTATCTTTGGCAACCAAGACATTTTTCTTGAAGCCATCCTGAGTTTAGTGAACCATGATGAGGACAAAATGTTGTAGGCTATTCCTTCTAGTAAGGAGATCAAAGATTCTATCTTTTCCATTGAAGGAGAAAAAGCTCCAAGCCTATATGGGTTTCCTATGTTCTTTTTCCAACAGTTCTGGTTGATTGTTGATAAGGATTTTTCTAATGTCATGAAGGAATTCTTTGGAAGTAGATGTCTTCTCAAAGAAATCAATAGAACCTTCTTTCTGATTCCCAAAATTATTTGGGCTCAGTCCTTTGATCAGTTTAGACCAATTAGCCTATGCAATTCATTTTATAAGATTTTTTTGAAAATCTTAACTTCCAGATTGTTGAATATCTTCCATTTGTTAATTTCTCCCCAACATAATGGTTTCATACCTAGAAGACAAATCCTTGACTCTGTTATTTTGGTTCATAAAAAAATTCACTCTGCTTCTGTGGGTGGTAAACATGGTTTTTTCCTCAAACTTGATTTGTCAAAATCTTATGATCGGGTGGATTAGAAGTTTTTGTACCTGGTTATAAGGAAGTTTGGTTTTAATGAGATGGTTATTCATATGATATCGCAGCTGGTTTCCACTGCTTCCTTTGCAGTTATCATTAATGGGACTACCTCTAAGTTCTTAAAAAATACTAGAGGCTTGAGACAAGGGGACCCTATCTCCCCTATTTGTTTTACTCTGTTGGCTAAGTGATAGGGGAGATACTTTAAGCTTCTTGAGGATAAGGGTGTTATCTAGGGGTTACGACCTTCCTCCAATCCTCTATTTTTTGGTCATGCCTAGTTTGTGGATGGCACTATCACTATGGGAACTTCCATTGTCAAATAAGGTAGAGCTATGAAAAATGCCCTTAATGTTTATACTAGTACTACTGGGCAATTGATTAACTAGAAAAAAATCTCTGTATTTTTCATTAATACTCTAGTTGATGGGTAGGCCAAAATTTCCATTATCTTAGATTACAAGATCAGTAACTTTCCCTCATCCTATTTAGGCCTCCCCCTTGGGGTGAATTTTGTTGATTCTTTTTGGAATTTTATTCTAGATAAGTTTAACAAAAGGGTGGATGGATGGAAAGGTACCATTTTATCTCAAGCAAGAAAGGTGACCCTTATTAAATCTTCCCTGCAAAGTTTGGTGGTTTATGCTCTTAGCCTGTTTAAGATACCTGTGAAATTCTCAAATAAAATTGAAAGCATTCTCAAAATATTTCTTTGGTCTCAAGTTGAGGAAAAAACATGTATCCCTTTGATTTCCTGGGATAAGGTTTGTAAACCAAAATTTATGCGAGGTTTGGGGTTAAGACCGGTCAAGGTTATCAACAAGGCTCTTTTGGCCAAACTGATTTGGAGGATCTATGGGGAACCTAAGGATTGGAACACCATATGCAGACAAAAATATCTCTATGAAATCCCCCCATAGATGTCTTTCTATAGAACATGAATAAAGTTGAAGGTTCAGTTTTTTGGAGAAATATAAATAATGCTAGAAATCTTGCCAGCAAGGGGAAGAAATGGAACCTAGGTAACGGCCAAAAAAACTAGTTTTTGGATGATCCCTAGTTGATAGAGAGGCCCTTGGGTGACAACCTTGATTATTTTGATTTTATGAACTAGTGCAAAAATAGATATGGTACTAAAGTTAAAAATTATTGGATTAACCACTAGTAAATTTTACCTTAAATTTTGACGAGAATTAGTCAAATTTTCTACAACAATTGGTCGAATAGGCGACTAAAATTGTCATCGATCTTTTTTCGTTAAATTTTCTACATGGTAAATAATAGTCAAAATTTTGACCCCATAACTGGTCGAATTATCGACTGCAACAATCCCTTGAAATTGGAAGAATAAGACATTGATCAATTGGTGTGACGGTCAAAATTGAGACCATTTTGTCATCGAATTATCCACCCCAATTCATCAAATGTATAGCATCTTGGTCGAATTTAGTCCATTCGGTCATCAAATTATCCACCCAAATTTGTCGAATGGACCGTCGAACGTATAACGTCCTGGTCAAATTTAGTACTGTGTAAAGGATGAAATTTTGACCAATACTAACTTTTGTTTAAAAAAAAATGTGACACCATTTTCAATATCTTCCTACTTTTAGTTGAATATATTGCTTGTCTATAATTAGTATGCATATATGAATCTATGAAGCTTTGATTTAGCTATTTTCTTCTATTTAGCACAATTAGATTGAAAAAAGCATTTTCATTGTACTATATATTCACAGCCTCAAGAAAAATAAAACTAACTAAGAAAGCTTCGTTTAACTACAGATTTGTGTGCTTGTCTGAGTTTGATACATAGATCTGCGTATCAAACTTAGACAAGCACACAAATCTGTAAGTAAATGTTGATTAAATATTTTATTTTTAATAGCAGTTTAAAAGACTATTTAAATGTTTTGACGGTTTGATAAGAACAAAATTGGTATTCAGATATAAATTATTGAGATTCTCTTTGTTTTGATAATAGTTTAACATTCTCTACTTAACAGGGCCAACCACGTGAAGGTGGAAGCTCATCTGGCCCCTCCTGGGAGCCTCTTATGACCCTTTATGACATTTTAAGACCTCTAAGATGTATTCTTAGAGGTCTTAAAGGGTCGTAAAGGGTCATAAGGGGTCCTAGGACACAATAGCTGAGAAACATAAATGTAGGCATCATGGTCACAATGTTTTGGAAACACAACATAATTGAGTGGTATACCCAGACGATGCAATGCAACCACTACTCCTGTAGTTCTAAGTTGACACTGTGGGATCCAAAAACCAAAGATAAGAAATCTATATATGGCTTTTGGATCCACAGTGTCAACTTAGAACTGCAGGAGTAGTGGTTGTGTTGCATTTTCTGGGTATAGCATTCAATTATGTTGTGTCTCCAAACAATTGGGACCATGATGCCTACATTTATGTTTCTCAGCTTTTGTGATACCTACATTTATGTTTTGTAGCTATCATGTTTATTTGCATGTTCTTTGTGTTTGACTTCTCTCCCTCACATCGAAAATAAGATTTTTCCCACTCTGAATCGAGAATGCGCGTGCAACACAAGCAGAATATGCACGGATAGCAGGTGGAGTTGAAAAAACACAACACATTTACATTTTCACAATGGTCTATAACTTAAAATATGCAATTAAAGATCTCTACCAAAAATGCAACCCTGTAGTGCTTTTCAACTCCACCTGATATCCTATGTATATGAATTGAGATTGCATATTGAACTAGGCTTCTCTTTCTGCATTTCCTGAAACCAAGAGACTATCATAGTTAACATCTAAATGGTGCGTCTCATCATCACAACTAATCCACTTTAAACAATTGAATATTTTTTCTTGTATTAAATATTCATTAATCAAAATTTGAATAGAAAATGTATACCTTGAGTACTACAATTCACATTAGAATCGATGCCTCCATCGTGCTCGGTCGGTGCAGTATCAATATTCGTAGGCTGCATTCCAATGTAAATAATAGATTTAGATGATGATATCACAGAAATGCCTAATTCATAGTCCATCATTTGTTCTCTAAAACACTAAATTAGGGATTTCTGTGATATCCTCATCTGTATCTACAGTTATTGCCTCTATTGTTGCAAGTGCTTTTCCCCTATTTGATATTTATCTTCAGGTGTCCACACTCGTTTTGTTGGTTGTTGCCAGCTTCTCTTTGAGCTTCTCTTTATTTCAAGAATAGTTTAACATTTTCTGAGAAACATAATTGTAGGCATCATGGTCACATTTTTTTGGAGACAATGTAATTGAGTGGTATACCCAGACAATGGAGAGCAACTTTTCAACCTCCAAATCCAAGTTGTTATCCATGGACCATCCCGCAGTGTCAACTTGGAATCGAAGGTGTAGAAATTGCTCTCCATGTAGGTATACAACTCAATTATGTTGTCTCCAAAAAAATGTGACCATGATGCCTACAATTATGTTTAAAGAATAGTTTAATTAACATTCTCTACTTAACAGGGCCAACCACATGAAGGTGGAAGCTCATCTGGCCCCTCCTAGGAGCCTCTTATGACCCTTTACAACATTTTAAGACCTCTAAGATGTATTCTTAGAGGTCGTAAATGGTCATAAAGGGTCATAAGGGGTCCTAGGACACAACAGCTGAGAAACATAAATGTAGGCATCATGGTCACAATGTTTTGGAAACACAACATAATTGAGTGGTATACCCAGATGATGCAACGCAACCACTACTCTTGTAGTTCTAAGTTGACACTGTGGGATCCACAAACCAAAGATAAGGAATCTATATATGGTTTTTGGATCCACAGTGTCAACTTAGAACTACAGGAGTAGTGGTTGTGTTGCATTTTCTGGGTATAGCATTTAATTATGTTGTGTCTCCAAAAAATTGGGACCATGATGCCTACATTTATGTTTCTCAGCTGTTGTGATACCTACATTTATGTTTTGTAGCTATCATGTTTATTTGCATGTTCTTTGTGTTTGGATTCTCTCCCTCACATCGAAAATAAGATTTTTCCCACTCTGAATTGAGAATGCGCATGCAACACAAGCAGACTATGCACAAACAATAGGTGGAGTTGAAAAAACACAACACGTTTACATTTTCACGATGGTCTATAACTTAAAATATGCAATTAAAGACCTCTATAAAAAATGCAACCCTGTTGTGTTTTTAAACTCCACTTGATATTCATGCATATTTTGTGAGATTGCATATTGAACTAGGCTTCTCCTTCTGCATTGCCTGAAACCAAGAGGCTGTCATAGTTAACATCTAAATGGCGCGTCTCATCATCACAAATAATCCACCTTAAATAATTGAATATGTTTGCTTGTATTAAATATTCATTAATCAAAATTTGAATAGAAAATGTATACCTTGAGTATTACAATTCACATTAGAATCGATGCCTCCATCATGCTCGGCCGGTGCAGTTGCAATATCTGCAAGCTGCATTCCAATGTAAATAATAGATTTAGATGACAATATCGCAGAAATTCCTAATTCACAGTCCATCGTTTGTTCTCTGAAACACTAAATTAGGGATTTCTACGATATCCTCATCTGTATCTATAGCTATTGCCTCTATTGTTGTAGGTTCTTTTCCCCTATTTGATATTTATCTTTAGGTGTCCACACTCATTCTACTGGTTGTTGCCAGCTTCTCTTTATTTCAAGAATAGTTTAACATTCTATGAGAAACATAATTGTAGGCATCATGGTCACATTTTTTTGGAGACAATGTAATTAAGTGGTATACCCAGATGATGGAGAGCAACTTCTGCACCTCTGGTTCCAAGTTGTTCTCCATCCCACAGTGTCAACTTGGAATAGTTTCATCCTCGATGTGGCCATGATGCCTACAATTATATTTCGAGAATAGTTTAATTAACATTCTCTACTTAACAGGGCCAACCACGTGAAGGTGGAAGCTCATCTGGCCCATCCTAGGAGCCTCTTATGACCCTTTATGACATTTTAAGACCTCTAAGATGTATTCTTAGAGGTTGTAAATGGTCGTAAAGGGTCATAAGGGGTCCTGGGACACAACAGTTGAGAAACATAATTGTAGGCATCATGATCACATTTTTTTGGAGACAACGTAATTGAGTAGTATACCTAGATGATGAAGATCAACTTCTGCTCCTTCGATTCCAAGTTGACAATGCAGGATCCCAAGACCATAGATAAGGAATAAATTGAGAGAGTGGAGGAGGGCCATAATGACAAAAATAATACACAACAAACCTCAAGTTAAATGAGGCAACTGCAAACATTTTAATAGAATTCTATTAAAATGTTTGCACTTGTCTCATTTGACTTGAGGTTTGTCCTATATTATTTTGGTCATTATTGCCCTCCTCCACTCTCTCAATTTATTCCTTATCTATGGTCTTTGGATCCCATAGTGTCAACTTGGAATCGAAGGAGCAAAAGTTGCTCACCATCGTCTGGGTATACAACTCAATTATGTTGTCTCCAAAAAATTATGACCATGATGCCTACAATTATGTTTCTTAGCTATTATGAAATCTACATTTATGTTTCTCAGTTGTCGTGTTTATGTGTATGTTTTTTATGTGTTTGGGAAGACATCTTTCTAGCCTGAGCCTAGATCCTTCAGCAATTAGCTTATAAATAATGTAGATGACAGATGAGCAATTAGCTATCCAAGAAAAAGCCCATAAATGAACTATATGTACCCCAATTAATGTTCCCTTTGTGCGTACCCAAATGATATATTTGAAACAACAAGGGTAAGGCTAAATTTACCCTTGTTATTTCAAATATATCATTTAGGTATGCACAAAAGGCACAGGAATTGGGGTACACATAGTTCATTTACAAGATTTTTCTTGGGAAGCTAATTGCTCAGCTCTCATTTGCTTCATTTATTATCAAGCTAATTGTCAAAGGATCCAAGCCCAGGCTAGAAAGACGTCTTCCCATTTTGTTTAAGCCATATTCCTTGTTCTTGTCAAACTTCCTTGGTATGGTAGGCCTGCTCTCTACAGTACTCTTCTTCAGCAAGACTTCATACCACGCTGCGCTCAAACTTCAGCGAGACTTCATAGCACGCAGCATTCGTAGATTAAGTTCAATGCGTTATTTACGCTTGTATTGGTGGGCAAACTCTTGAAAACATGCAAAAGAGATTGCATTCAACCATGTTGTTTACATGACACATGTAGTTTACCTCTAGCCTAAATCAATGTTAAATCATGTGATTGATAGCAGATTGGGGCTCACCTGAGCCATAAACATGAAAAATTATTCTAAAAAAAGATGTAAACCATATATATGCACACTTGAGGAAAAGTGAAGTTATGTCATATCAATATTAAAATATTAGTTACAATATGAAAATACTAAACTAACTAATTCTTGAGTTCATCTCTGCATATGGTCGCAACAAATTAGATATGCGATTACAATATAGAGAAGGCATCGTAAAAATATAATTTTAGAATTTTCCCTAGCCTGACATGTTTTGCACTCAAATCCTTCATTGTGGATAAGTGGAGATGGGTGGATAGATGCAGATGAGTTGTCATCGACCCAACTAAAGTATCTGCAACCATTATTTCCCTGTGATACCCAGTCTAGATTAGTTCCTATATTATAATGAATAGTATTTACATTAGAAACTTTAAATATATACACATTAGCAACCTTTTTTCAATTATGGCAGCACCAAAATTTTCATCCGAGGTTGTTCAATGTCCATGAAGTCTTCAACACACACTTCCCACCACCACATTGATAGTTTGGCACATTGACAAGAGTCATCGAACCTATATCAATAATGCACCGCACCATCGTTACTACATTTATTATTTTTATATGATTATTTTTACAGTCCAAATACACCAAGGAGTACCATCAGAAATATTAACCATTTACAATAATGAAAAGTAAACCTAAATCAAATAGCTCATTTTTTTATTAGCATGTGTAGTCTGTGTGTATATGAAAAATGAAAGAAATATGAAGCTGAAATAAAATAGTGAACAAAATAGTATTCCACATAGAGTGAATGAAATATACCATCAAAAGAAGGTGACAAAATCTTTTCACGAAGCACAGACATAGGAAATAAAAAAGGGACAAAAGACAAGAAATAAGAAAAATCATTACGACTATAGAAAAATCATTTATACTATAATAAAAAAAGTAACACTCTTTGTCAACAATTTCCAAAATCATTAGGACTATAAATGGACAGTTCTGATATTGCTTTGCCATTACAACAATTGAGCATTCATCATTTGGTACTTCTTGGTGTATTCCATTTAAGTTTTTTAGTTGCCGTGTTTATGTGCATGTTCTTTATGTGTTTGGCTTCTCTCCCTCACAAGGGATACGTCGATAGGTAATTGATTTGAAAGCATAATGATTTGATAGTCTTTTTTCAGGATAGGTGTAATCATCCTGCCAACCTTAATTAGCAACATTGGTGTCCTATCATTGCACAAGTGCAAGATGGTAAGGGTCTATTCAAGGAGGGATGAAAAAAAGGTCATTTTAACCTTGCAAGGCAAGAGGAGAGACAGTCCAAATAATTCTATGGTGACTGTCCCAAACAACAGACAAATGATGGAATTGCTAACATGTTTTCTTTTCATGTTTCTAACAAGTTTGTTGCGATTAGGCTAGTGTGGTCACAATTGAAATTGTGAGTTTCCCTTGGAATTGAATAGAAAACTTTATCTATTGTGCAAAAAAACATATGTAGGATTATTATGGTCGCAAAGTAATTGTCTTAGCATCAACATTTCACTTCTAATATAACATGAAACTTAGGGACGTTGACCTATATGATAATGATGACCTTATATTAACCATGAACATGATGTCATCATCAAATCATGTCTTATGTATTTTATAAATTATTAAAATACATACCAATGGACGAAATTTGTTTCCCCCTTCAATGTGACCATGTTGCCTATAATGTTCCTCAGCTATTTTGATTAGATATCTTCGAGTCTTTAAGCCCTTACAAATTTTGCAAGGACAATAACATTTTCCATCACCTTTTCTTTTTAAGTTAGACCACAGTCTAACAATTGTCTCCCTATTTTTTTGTGCATTGATATCGTCAGACATGGTCTTTCTTGAATGGAATGACTTATTGGTGGAAGAAGGATGATTTGTTTGCAACCTATAGATACAAATCATTACTTAACAACCATTTTCTCAACTATAATTTTCTCAATGTAAAGTGACATTTATCATACCAAATCAAAGTTTAGAAATGGACGGTTCTGATGCTTTGCCATTACAATAGCAATAGAGGATGTATAGATAGAAAAATAGTTGTAAAGAGTAGATTTAAATAAATAAAATCAGGTAAATAACTAGGGAAACTGAATAACATTGTAGGACTCCTTACCTCCGTATACAGGTTGCTCTTAAGTAATGAAAACTCAAAGAAACCTCTCATAATCATATGAATACAAGCATGGATTTTTTTATTTCATTGTTAACTTGAGCACCCTATTTCAAATAGAACATTATCATAAAATCTCGTAGGCCTTAATTTTTTGTATTTTTTTAATGACATTAACATGGTAACTTTCCAAAGTTAAGCACCTCCAATAATACTCCCAAGACGATTCTTGTGGCTTACCATAATGACAACTCATTTCTTAGTTTCCTGAATTGTTAAATTGCCTCTACAAGTCCATAGTACTTCCAATATTAGTAATCTATCTAGTTGTGAGATTTTCATATTTGATCTCTTAACATATTTGCTAGAAGCCCTCATATTTCTCTCAGTAAGAATAGTTGTGGAATAGGATCCTTCAACTATTTGTGGATCCTTTGTCTTGTAAATAATGACCAATCTTTCAATCAAATGCACCTTATGTTTGACGTGTTTTGGTAACTTTCTCATTGTAGTGATGAATCTATTGTTTAAATCAACTATTGTCTCATAGATGCCCTTTTTGATAGTGGTAAGTTCATGTATAGAAAACTTGATATCGATCAGATCCCCATATTGTAATCTAAAAACACTCGTAAACTCCTCCCAAGAAATAGTACTACTATCTAGGATATTTTTGTACAATTCTTTGGCACTTTCTTTTAAGGAATTCACAAACAATTTTATCGTGGCATCCTCATTGTCTATCTCATATTCATGTGTAGTATTAATGAAATAACTTAGATGTTCTTCCCCAATTACTCCATTATTACCTTGAAACATATGAATCATTCCTTTTATTTCAACTATTGGTACAGTTTTATGGACATGGTATGACTGTCCCAGAATGATAGCATTTTGGCGAGTTAATTTGTTTGTGTAGAAGTATGAATGGATTGGAATGGATATGGACATAGTATAGAAGAGTTTAGAATGATGTTAGAGTTTCTTATGGATGAGAAGGAAAAGCTATAGTGCTTAGGGGAATAGTGTGATGACTATCCCAACTAGAGAATCCCTCATATTTCTCTCAGTAAGCTGAATAGTTGTGGCATAGGATCCTTCAACTATTTGTGGACCCTTTGTCTTGTAAATAATGACCAATCTTTCAATCAAATGCACCTTATGTTTGACGTGTGGTGGTAACTTTCTCATTGTAGTGATGAATCTATTGTTTAAATCAACTACACATGAATATGAGACAGACAATGAGGATGCACAAATAGGAATGATTCATATGTTTCAAGGTACAAAAATCTCCTAGATAGACAAAGGGTCAAAAAATAGTTGAAGTATCCTATGCCACAACTATTCTTACTGAGAGAAATATGAGGGCTTCTAGTAAATATGTTAAGAGATCAGATATGAAAATCTCACAACTAGATACAACTGCCCTAGGCAAGCCAGTTTGCATAATTGGACAAGTTGAAAGGTGCCATGAAGAACCTATAATATAAAGTTGTGATTCTCTAGTTGGGACATTCATCACACTATTTAGAAGAAATATGAAGAAATATGAATATGAAGAAATAGTACTACTGTCTAGGATATTTTTGTACCATTCTTTGGCACTTTCTTTTAAGGAATTCACAAACAATTTTATCACGGGATCCTCATTGTCTATCTCATATTCATGTGTAGTATTGATGAAATAACTTAGATGTTCTTCCCCAATTACTGCATTATTACCTTGAAACATATGAATCATTCCTTTTATTTCAACTATTGGTACAATTTTATGGACATGGTATGACTGTCCCAGAATGACAGCATTTTGGTGAGTGAATTTGTTTATGTAGAAGTATGAATGGATTGGATCAATGGATTGGAATGGATATGGGAAGAGTATAGAAGAGTTTAGAATGATGTTAGAGTTTCTTGTGGATGAGAAGGCAAAGCCATAGTGTGCTTAGGGGAATAGTGTGATGACTGTCCCAATACAGATGTAACAGGACATATGGAACTTAGTCAAACATATTGAGCACTTTAAATAAAGAATACAATGGAAAAGAAAGAGGAAATAGCTTTAAATCAAATTTTTAAGTTAGTATTTTTTTGAAATGCCAAGTTACTGGCTAATTCTTTTAACCAAAACCAAATCCAAATCCAAGTGTAAGTAAAAAATCAGCTTGCCAAGTAGTCATCACATGTTCAAATAACAAAATGATTTCAAACAAATATTTTCATTTAAGTAGGAAATCCTAAACTTGGTTCAATAGAGAAGTTAGCTTCACAAAGCTAAAAAATGAATATTTGTCTAAGAAGCCAAACATTTGCCCACCCTGCACACACTTAGACCAATTTAACAGAAAAGAATAAGCTATTGTTATCATATATAAATGTCCAAGTATATGTTTGAATATGTATAACAATAAACACTTACATTTCTATCAATATATCTTTTTATTTGAATGTCAATTTTTACTGTCTAAAAAAACTATACATGCACACCTATGATTCTCTATAAGAAAAATATGAATAATAGACTTACGTTCTCAATTATCTCCACCAGAGTGAATGGTCACATGTTTGTTGGTTTCAATATAACACTATGAAGCTACCTTTATAATAGCTATTTATAAATGCTACGAAGCTACCTTTATAATAGGTATTTATAATATTATGTGTCATGAAGTCTCTTTACCATGTTAAAATTAACTCTCCATATTGCTAGCTGTTGAAATGTCAATGCCTATGTGTGTGCATTTATAGTCACACATTTGTCATCATGTATAATACCAAAAACCTAATGTTTGAACTAACTTACCAAAAAATAATAATAATATATGCCTCAAATCAACATTAAATTTCACACAATTCTACGTTCCTCAATTCTTACCTTTAAAAATTAAAATTTATGAGTGGGTTATGAAATGAATGTCTCATGAATAATGTTCCTAAAATACGGTAACAAGAACTTTGGTATCCTAGATAACAAAAAGCCAAAAGGCCACTCCAGGAAATAAGGTGTCAGTATATTATACAGGAACCTGAGAAATTAAAAAAGAATGGGAAATTATTTGACTTTAATATTGCCAATAAAACATTCAGATTTAACTTAGAGTTGGGAGAAGTGAGAAGTGAAAGGAATGTTAGTATTAGAGGAATGCTCATTTGTGACAAAGAAGATTGACTCAACTTCCATCAAGGGGACAAAGAAGAGCTGGTCTAATATTGGAGAATGCTTGGCTCATGTTGGTCCACAAGGGTCCACAAACAGTTGAAGGATCCTATGCCACAACTATTCTTACTGAGAGAAATATGATATGAAAATCTCACAACTAGATACAGCTATCCCAGGTAAGCCAGTTTCCATAATTGGACAAGTTGAAAGGTGTCATGAAGAACCTATAATATAAAGTTTTGATTCTCTAGTTGGGACAGTCATCACACTATTTAGAAGAAATATGAAGAAATAGTACTACTATCTAGGATATTTTTGTACCATTCTTTGGCACTTTCTTTTAAGGAATTCACAAACAATTTTATCATGGAATCCTCATTGGCTATCTCATATTCATGTGTAGTATTGATGAAATAACTTAGATGTTCTTCCCCAATTACTGCATTATTACCTTGAAACATATGAATCATTCCTTTTATTTCACCAGGGATTGTGTTTGGGTAATTAGAAATTCCAAAGAAATCCAATTCATGTCTATATATTTCTGCTCCTACAGGGTGTTTGAACTTTGAAAGAAATAAACCTTTGAGCTCGTATTCAAACTTGATGTCTAGGGTTTGGCACATTGCCAAACCATTGATTTCACTACTGAGTACTGAACTGCTACTGGCAATAGTTTTATGGAACTTGATCATTGTTATGGTTCCCATGTTGTTGTTGATTTCTATTTTATTGTTTTTTATTTTCTCTCCCTTCAATAGGATGCATTGGCTATCTATTTTATCAAGAATCTTGTATATGTTTTTGTGACTGTTGCCCAAAATTTCCCTGTCATTCATTTTTGGCCACGGTTCCTATTTTCCAAAAGAAATGCTCAAGTGTTGAATCTCCCTGTGTTTTCTACCTTTTAGTGTCAAGAGTCTAGTGTGTTTTTGACCTCCTCTCTATAGGCTCGGGATGTTTCTACCTTTTGGTTTGAAAGTTCGGTGTGTTTTCGACCTCTCCGCTCTGAAAATTTGGTGTGTTTTCGACCTTTTCTCAAAAACCCTCTGTGTTTTCAGCACCTTCTATGTTTTCAACCCTAAGCGTGTAACTCTGATTAGGTGGATCCCAGTGCCTAAGGCCGTGCCAGCAAAGAGAAGATCTGGCGGCTGTTGCATGATCCCATGGGATCTTCTGATCCCATGAGATCATACGACAACCATTGATGCGGTGTCAGCAAGGATCGGCAGTTAAGAAAGAAACAAGCGGTCATTAGTTAGCACCATGCAGTTGGTCACATGATCGCATCGGCCTTCTTGGCCGCATGCGATCATGTGACAAACGGTAAGAAATTAGGAAAATAAACCATCAATGGTTGGTGACTAACACCTTATAGTTGGTTGCATGATCACATGGGCCTTCTTGGCCGCATGTGATCATGTGATAAACCATCAACAGTTTCAGTGGTGGCGGTTTGTAGGCATCGGTTAGCATCATGCGACAGGCAGTTTGTGGGGGTCCCATTTGAGATGATCAACGACTATCGTGAATTCACAAAGGATCTGTTAGAGCCTTGCAAAATCATGACAACCGTTGATCTTTCCTTCTCTGCAGTGCTTCAAAGCTTTGGTGGGTTCAGTGCCACATATTCTGATGTGGAAGTTTCTCATTGGTCAGAGGTAATGACTTGTTCCAATCTATCAGAGCAGGCCTAGCAGACTTCCCAGCAAGAGATCTAATAGTTGTCACATGATCGCAAGGAATATTCCTTGCCTTTGCGATCATTTGCTTGCCATTGATTTTATTCCGTTGTCACACCTTTGTCAGGTGGGTCCTCATTCGCTGACATGCTCATTTCTCATTGGTCCATGTGTTGAGTTGGATTATCTTTTAGTGGGACCAGATTTCTTAGACATGTTAGTGGGGTACCAAAGGAAAAGAGGTCTATGGTGGTCACATGTTTGCAAGGAATATTCCTTGCCTTTGCGATCATGCGACCACCGTTGGATCGGAATCTAAGTTGCAGTGGGACGGTGTCAGAACCCACCGAGGTGTATGATTACAGAGCAGTCAAGAATGAATAAGAGAATGACAGGTGGCAAGGTGGACCCAGTTTTGTGGCTTCAGTTGTGTAATCACCAGAAAGAGTCAGGGTTAATTAAAAAGTTAAGCGATTCAATGACAAGGGGAAAATTGAAACCTGGGGTAAATACCGAGTTAGTTTTGCAGTAAGTGCCGAGCTTGGGTAAAGAGGAAGGATCTGATAGTCATGCTTTAAAGTAAGATCAATTTTTGAATACTGACCGTCGATGGGAAATTTATGCGCCACCTTTGACCATTATCAATTTTTAAATTCAAATATCTCACAGTATCAGATTTTTGCAGTTATGGCGAGCCCGAGTTGCAAGAAAGGTAGATGGATCATGGCAGCCAGATTTTTGCAGGAATAAACATGAAGTGAACACGTAAACAAAATATATCTGATCTTCTGGGATATTTTTATGTACATTTATGGCTAGATTGGATTGAATTAGGGTTGGATTTTTTATTGTAAACCTCTGTAGCCCTAATTGAGATATTTTTGATTCCTGCCTACGTGCAGGGTTGTATATATTATTTTTTTTGGAGCTTTTGAGCTCAGAATTCACATTTTGTAAAAAGAGAAAGTCTTTTCTTGGAGAACTATCTGTAGCATTTTTGCTCTCTGGTTTTTCACATCTTGTAAGTTCTCTTTGATAATACAAATGTTGCAAAGTATTATGTGACATGTTTTCCTGTCCTTATGCTTTCCTATTGGCTTATCTCTTATTGGATTGAAGTTATGAATGATTTTCAGTGATACTTAGTTTTCCTAATCCCTTTTACTTTCAGCCTATATGTGCACTACTATGTTTGATCTAATCTAAGTGAGTTTGTGGGTATTCTTTAGCCCCTGTCATTCTGTCTCATTCCTGTGTCTTTTGCTGAAGAGAATGTCTGCTTGCAGGTCATAGGTTGTGTCTAATTTTTAGGCCCTCTTATGAAATACTGATGCAAGCCTATTTAGTAAGTTGTGATCTCCTAGACCTAAGTCTTTCACTAGTTTCATTCCTCTATACTGAGATCCGAACCCTAGTTTCGATGCATCACCTAGTAGATAGATTTTTCTTCAGTCATTTCCCTTTCATGCACTCCTTCTATCCTTTTCCCTCAAAGGTTTACTTTCCTGTTAAGAGAAAATCAAGGTGATTATCTAAGAGAAATCAGCCTAGAATCTAGAGGTCTCATCTCGGTTAGAAAAAGGTCCCACAACCTTGAGATGATTCCCAAGTTATACTAGATTATCAAGACTAAGAGAGCTTGAGATGTCAACGCAAATTTAGTGTATAACATTTTGGCGACCTCTATGAGATGTCAGCCTGCTAGACACTTAGACCAGTTGCCAGAGAGGGATCCATTGGGCATGGGGTCACTACAAAGCACAAAAACTTAGACAGGGAGAGGGACAAAAAAAAAAAAAACTAAACCGGGAAGACAAACCTGTGCACGCGCACTTCTTGGAAAGCAAGAAACTACTCTAGAAAATAGGAGAAAGAAAATAGGGAAACCTATCCTAACCTAAACTAACCAGTGCAGAGACCTAGTTTAAACAAAGCCATTCACTGGTAAGCTAAAATAGCTACCCTTTCTCCTCAAAGCTTTGCACTTTTCATAGTTGATGCTAACAAGGAGAAAGTGGAAAATAAAGAAATACTAAATTATCTGGCAAATCTTCTCTTGAATTTGGTATACCAGATTACTAACCTCAATTAGATCATAGATGTTGCTCTCCACATGAGTCTGATACAGCTAGATAAGCTCCTGGTCACCAAGGAGTGGCCCCTTGACATCACCCTCCATTGATTCCTTGAGTATGCATGTCTTGTTTGACCCCATTTGGGCTAGATATCTGATAGGACATCCCCTAGAGAGCATAAAACTAGGCCCCTCTTGCTGCTCAGCATGTATCTTATGAATGTCTTCAGCAAGAAGGTCAGGAATTTTCTCCTCCATAATAATTTGGCACATGTTTTCTTCTTCTGCAGTTGGGACATAGTTAACCCCCTGGGACACGAATTCCTCCTTAGGCACAGGCAAGCCATTATCCTTTTCAGGAACATGAGGATCATCAACAAGAGTTGAGAAAAAAGCATCTATTATCATATCAAAATCATCTTGTTACTCTAAGTCAGTAGCAACTCCATCATCTTCACTTCCACAATCAGAGGGCTCAACTAATGAACTTTGCACTACCTCATCCTACTCAATATAGAAAGGCATCTCCTTAGATAGATAAGCTAGGCTCTCACCTTCTTCACTTTCTTTCTTATCCTGATCTGATTGCTCTAATCCACCCTGAGGATGTGCTTGAGAGGCTACTATCTCTGGTTGTAACACTTCTAACCTTTCTCCATCAGGAAGCTCATAGTTCAAGAGAACAAGTGAAAAATCTATAGCCTCCTTCCCAAAAAATGGGTTCAGGTGACTACCAACTGCTCTGACGCTTTGTGTTGGGAATGTCCTCTTGACTGGATTATATGGATGGAAAGGCCTTTTTACCAAATTCTACCTTTTGCTCTGATGCTTCTCCTGGGATCGTGGCCTAGACTCCTGATATAGTTGCTTCTGAATTTTCCACTGCTAGTTAGGATTTTGATCCTCTTGTTGATAAAGTGATCTATCCTCCAAATAATACCCCTTTATAGTGATCAAATCTTTGGTTAGAGCTTGTAACAGACTCACCATCTCTTGGTTTGCTACTTGTTGATCACCTTTCTCTTTAAGTAGCTCCTGGGGAAGGTCATTTATAGACTTCCCATAGCTAGTGCTGGCCTGAGGTTCTATTAATGTAGGTATGGGAGTAAATGGAGGCATCTGTAGAGGTATAGTGGGCTGAAGATTAAGAGAGATAGGCATGGGTGGTCTTCTGTCTATCATCCCTACCTGGATTAAGCAATTTTCTGCTTTGACAGCTAGGTCAAAAGCCTGGGGCAATGAAGTACCTCCTAAAAATTGAATCATGATAGATATATCACTAGTTAGACCTCTCAAAAAATAAAGGAAAGCACAATCTGCTAAAGGCCTTATATTAATTGGAATCCTATTCCATGTCTTGAGAAATCTACCATTAAAATCTGTCATCAGCTCACGAGGATCTCTCTTTATAACTTGGAGCTACTCCACTAGAGACAAAGAATCTAAATCATCCTTAAAGTGTTTGCTGAGGAGGTCTCCAAGTCTATCCTATGAAGTAATGGAGCCAACAGTTAAAGTTCTAAACCACTCAAGAGCCCTACCTTTCAGAGATGCTACTAATAGCTTGGTGGCCACATCCTCTTGAGTAATGTTGTGTATGTTGCAAATGGTGGTCACATCTCTTATGTGCTCAAAGGTTGTTGTCTATCTTTCACCTATGAAATCAGGTATACTTTTGAGTGTTGCAAAGGGCACATCATGGTGTTGGACAAAACTTAATGGGCTACCCTGATTAAAGGGTGCAAATGCAAATAGTCTTGCCATCAGAAGAGTCTATTTTCTTCATGAGCTCTATCAAAAATTGGGTCACTACTCTTAACACCCATGGAGTCGCCAGATATACTTGAGTATTAACCTCTTTAAGGCCTGTATTATGCAATCAGTATATCAGAGATAGCATAATATTTGAAATTGACTTCTTTTGTAGTCCCACCGAGCATGCCAGAAATTGTTATACACTAAATTTGCACCTCTGATCTCAAGCTCTCTTAGTCTTGATAATCTAGTATAACATGAGAATCATCTCAAGGTTGTGGGACCTTTTGCTAACCGAGATGAGACCTCTAGATTCTAGGTTGGTTCCTCTTAGATAATCACCTTGATTTTCTCTTAACAAGAAAGTAAACCTCTGAGGGAAAGGGATAGAAGGAGTGCATGAAAGGGAAATGACTAAAGCAAAATCTATCTACTAGGTGATGCACCGAAACTAGGGTTCAGATCTCAGTATAGAGGAATGAAACCAATGAAAGACTTAGGTTTGGGAGATCACAACTTACTGAATAGGCTTGCATCAGTATTTCATAAGAGGGCCTAAAAATTAGACACAACCTATGACCTGCAAGCAGACATTCTCTTCAGCAAAAGACACAGGAATGAGACAAAATGACAGGGGCTAAAGAATACCCACAAACTCACTCAGATCAGATCATAAAGAGTAGTAAAAATATAGGCTAAAAGTAAAAGGGATCAGGAATACTAAGTATCACTAAAAAGCATTCAGAACTTCAATCCAATAAGAGATAAGCTAAACAGGAAAGCATAAGGACAAGAAAACATGTCACAGAATACTTTGCAACATTTGTATTATCAATGAGAACTTACAAGATGTGAAAAACCAGAGAGCAAAAATGCTACAGATAGTTCTCCAAGAAAAGACTTTCTCTTTTTACAAAATATGAATTCTGAGCTCAAAAGCTCCAAAAAAAATAATATATACAACCCTGCAGGCACGCAGGAATAAAAAATATCTCAATTAGGGCTACAGAGGTTTACAATAAAATATCCAACCCTTATTCAATCCAATCTGGCCATAAATGTACATAAAAATATCCCAGCAGATTAGATATATTTTGTTTGCGTGTTCACTTCATGTTTATTCCTGCAAAAATCTGGCCGCCATGATCCATCTACCTTCCTACAACTTGGGCTCCCCATAACTACAAAAATTTGATACTGTGAGATATTTGAATTTAAAAATTAATAATGGTTAGAGGTGGCGCATAAATTTCCCATCGACGGTCAGTATTCAAAAATTGATCTTACTTTAAATCATGATCGTCAGATCCTTCCTCTTTACCCGGGCTTGGCACTTGATTGCAAAACTAACTCGGTATTTACCCTAGGTTTCAATTTTCCCCTTGTCACTGAATTGCTTAACTTTTTAACTAACCCTGGCTCTTCCTGGTGATTACATAACTGAAGACACAAAACTAGGTCCACCTTGCCACCTGTCATTCTCTTATTCATTCTTGACTGCTCTATAAGCATACACCTCAGCGGGCTCTAACACGGTCCCACTGCAACTTAGATTCTGATCCAACGGTGGTCACATGATCGCAAAGGCAAGGAATATTCCTTGCGAACACGCAACCACCGTAGATCTCTTTTCCTTTGGTACCCCACTAACACATCTAAGAAATCTGGTCCCACTAAAAGATAATCCAACTCAACATGTGGACCAATGAGAAACGAGCATGTCAGCGAATGAGGACCCACCCGACAAAGGTGTGACAGCGGAATAAAATCAACGGCAGGTGCATGATTGCAAAGGAAAGGAATATTCCTTGTGATCATGTGACAACTGTTAGATCTCTTACTGGGAAGTTTGCTTGGCCCGCTCTAACAGATTGGAACAAGTCATTACCTCTGGCCAATGAGAAACTTCCACATCAGAATACATGGCACTGAACCCACCAAAGCTTTGAAGCACTAGAGAGAAGGAAAGATCAACGGTTGTCATGATTTCACAAGGCTCTGACAGATCCTTTGCAAAATCATGACAGTCATTGATCATCTCAAACGGGACCCCCACAAACTGCCTGTCGCATGATGCTAACCGATGCCTGCAAACCACCACCACCAAAACCGTTGACAATTTGTCGCATGATCACATGTGGCCAGGAAGGCCCATGCGATCATGCGACCAACCGTAAGGTGTTAGTCACCGATCGTTGATGGTTTGTTTGCCTAATTGCTTATCATTTGTCACATAATCACATGCGGTGTGGAAGGCCCATGCGATCATGCGACCAACTGTGCGATGCTAACTAATGACCTCTTGTTTCTTTCTTAACTGTCGATCCTTGCTTACATCGCATCAATGGTTGTTGTATGATTTGATGGGATCAGAAGATCCCATGGGTTCATGCGACAGCCATTGGATCTTCTCTGTGCTGGCATGGCCTTAGGCACTGGGACCCACTTGATCAGAGTTGCACGCTTAGGGTTGAAAACATAGAAGGTGCCGAAAACACAGAGGGTTGTTGAGCGAAGGTCAAAAACACACCAAATTTTCAGAGTGGAGAGGTCGAAAACACACCGAACTTTCAGACCAAAAGGCAGAAACATCCCGAGCCTACAAAGAGGAGGTCGAAAACACACTGAGTTTTTGACACTTGAGCAGAAAACACACTGGACTCTTGACACTAAAAGGCAGAAAACATAAAGAGCTTCAAAACTTGAGCATTTCTTTTGGAAAATAGGAACCGTGGCAAAAAATGAATGACAGGGAAATTTTTGGCAACAGTGACCTAGTAGGTGAAACAAGATATGTGCGTTTGTGTTTAAGCATGCCAAAAATTCTCTTAAGTGCGTCCCTTAAATCTGAAAATGCCTTAAATATGTAAATGCATGGGTTATACTAGATGTACAATGTCATGCTGCATCCTGAACAATGATATGTGCATTTGTGTTTAAGCATGCCAAAAATTCTCTTGCGTGCGTCCCTTAAATCTGCAAATGCCTTAAATCTACAAATGCATTGGTTATACCAGATGTACAATGTCATGGTACATCCTAAACCCTAGTCGCAACCTTCATAATTCTCAGTCATAGAATTTACAAACCCTAGTCAAACCGTAGTCACCACTAAGAATACTCATTGATTCAATTTCCTACCAACATATTACTAACAGAGATGACAAGAAAATGACAATCCAGTATGTAATGAAATATAGCAAACATGAAAGATACCTCAAACTCCACAGAAGATAAATGATGAAATGTACTATTAACCTCGGGTGTAGGGCTCTTCACAACCTGGAATAAGCTCCGCTCCTTAGCTTAGAAATGAAAATCCTAATTCGCGCGTTGCAACCGTAAAAATGAAAATGAGAATTGAAATGTTTTTTTAAACTAATATGCCCGTGTTGGTCAAAATTTTGACCGACATGGTATTGGTGGAAATTTCAACCAACACGGGCATGGTTTTAAAAAAAAAACAAATTTTTCCTTCTATACCCAGACCAACCTAAACCATTTTCATTAATGGTCAATAATTTTCATAGAAAAATGATGCCAAATGTACTAGTGAACAACTGTTGGGTAAATCTATAAGGGATAAATGCTTCTTTTGATAGAATTGACAAAGCCCTTCTATCTCAGTGCATTTGTGATAGTAAGGATGACTCCATGATTTTGGATCCTTCTCCAAATATGATTTTATCAGTTACCGTTGGAATGGAAAGATAAGGGATTGGGAGGGGAGGGGTGAATTAGTACGCTCAAAAACTTTTAACTTGATACTCAATCTACAAATCTTAATAAACTATTCTATCCAACTGAATCTATTGTATGCAACATTCATTCAATTTACTTTATAAATGTAAAGTGCATGAAAAGAAAACAATAATTCAATCACATAAAATAGATATTTTGGTTATGCAGAAACCCTTGTGAGAAGGTAAAAACTACGGTGGGGATGACACCCACAAATTCTTCACTACTGCAGATAATAAAGTATGTCAGTTAAGGCTACAAGTTTTGATCACTTATGGTGATCTTACCTTGTTAGGACTAACAATAAGATCAACTAGATCTACCTTGTTAAAGGATTTAAATAACACTACTTGAGTGTGTACTCGGTAAAGAGATTTACAACAAGACTGTTAGGTCTACTCTATTAATAGATTTTGCTAACTCTATTATAATGACTAGAGAATAATACAAAGTATCTATAATTGAAAACTTATGCTTTTCTAAATTAGATCTATGAAATATCAAATATATATCACCTCGATGTGTAGTTATTTGTCCTTTGTACTGCTCGGTAGCCTTGACTAATTTTGAATAAACTGAATATCTCTAGTTACTACTCAAACCTTGTCTGAAAACTGATGTCTTGAAGGTGGGTACTGCTTCAAGATCTCTGTGTCATCCTTCTCCATCCTTGTTTCTCAAAATGTCATGAATTACAAATATATAGCATACTTCTTTCATTTCCATCATCGCCTAACCTTCATGACCTAATTAGATTTACATCTTAGGAAAATAACCTAAGATCTATGATATACAAAATTAGCCTACATCAGACTAATACACAGGGATCATCATTACATTTAATGATTACATCTACAATAAATGATCCTTGATCTTGGTAAAATGTTTTATGATTCTATTGTAACCATTTACATAGATAAATGTGCAATAATAGATTACTATGCCATTTCTTGGATCTCTCAGTAAACACAACCAATATTGCTTGGTAACTATACTGGGTCTTGGTGTCTAGTGTGCTCTTTTTTACTGTCACTCTATTCTCAGTGTACTCTGATGCTTGGTAAAACTACTCTGGTGCCTGGTTAAGCCTGTTTCTATTTAGCTCTCGGTACTGCCTTATGAATACTCGGTATGAAGGCTTGTTTTTTTTACCAACTATCATATGTAGCTTTTAGCTCTTCCTTTTACTGACAAATCATCAATGATAATTGATTGATCCACTTTGATACTAATGACAACATCTAATGCTCAATAGAGATAACAATCTCCCCCTTTGGCATTAGTATCAAAACTTGTAATGTATATATATCGATATATCTTTCTCTATCCTTGCTTTATATATACATGACAAAATTTTCATAATTCCCCCTTGGTGCATGCTCCCATTATATATGTAGTACACTTAGTATATAATTATACAATTTGACATATACATTATATTCCCCCTTTTTGAGATTAATACCAAAACTCAAAAGTATTTACTTGCATCTTGTCAAAAATGTGCTGGTGGGTTTTCTTGAAACAATCCCAAAGGTTGTCTCATTCCTCTTTCAAATTGGTGAGAGCAATGTGCTCAAGACCAACTTTTGCATGCATGTCAAAGATATTTTCCATCACAGAAATTTCTAGTGTTGCAACTAAAGCTTGCGCTTTGACAATATGCCTTTCAATTATCTTCAAGTGGGGAAGTAACTTAGCCTAAATCTCTGTGACTTGGTCACTTATTTTGTCTTCCTACTTCCTTAACTCTTCTCTTAACTGCTTGAGTTCTTGAACTTTGAGGATATGCTTATGAAAAGCATTCATCTCGGTTAAAGAGGCTTGTGTATTGGCTTGGATTTTGGTATCCAACTATTTTATCTTTTCACTGATCTCAGTAGTGAAGCTCTCCATAGTGCAAAGCTTAACTAACATTGAATAATATTCTTAGTGATATATTGAACATCGGTTATCACCTCAAAAAATTTTACCTTATTTATTGCCACTTCCTAGCTGGTTTCCTCTACTAGCTTGTCCTATATTTTAGATTCTACCCTTTCCTCAATTCTCTTTTCTGCTTCAATATTTGGGGTGTTGATTTCTTGAACTAGAGTGGCAAGTTGGTCCATTACTAGTGAGTCATCATTAATTTGGACCTTGGGTACAACTTGTTGTAAGATGTCTCTTAAATCTTCAAGTATTTTCTTGCTCTTACACTCTTTTCTCAACCTCTCTTGAGGTTCCTTCCTGGTGTATAGTTCCCCATATTTTCTTCGTTCCTCAGGGTCTAGGGTACTCGGGTCACATTCCGGTATTTCAAAACCTTCATCTAGTGTGACCGGCCTTTTACCATGATTTTTATTTTTCTTCATAGGCTCTTAAGGTGAATCCTTAACAAAAGGTACAATGTCCTTTACTTCAACATTCAACATTTCTTTCCCGGTAGACACATTATCTTCTTTCTTTGGCTCCTCAATAACTTGTGTGTCGATTGAAATAGAGGGAGCTTCAGATGTAGTGTTCAGTGGGGTGGTCTTAGTAGTATTTTCCTTTTTATCCTTAGGATCATTTGTCTCAGCAGGTGTGCTTATCCCTTGATCCCCTGATGTGTCCATTGGTTGCTCGAGGATTGAGCCTTCGAGTCCTTCCTTGGAAATTATTTCTACTACTTCTATAAGAATAGGAGTTCACCCAGTATTAATGTCATTGTTGGCTCTGTGAGGTGTCCCTCTTCTTGTGTTTTTGTTCCAAAAATTGTTACATCCTCATCATCAACTAGGTCATCAATATCACCATTTGTGATGTCCTCAACGAGTACATCCCGTGCATTGTTGTCTATTATTTGGATCTCAACCTAATCTGATGCATCCTGTGTTAGACTTATTTCCTCAGTGGCATCTATTTTATCAAGTACCTCGGTATCTAATAAGTCAACTCTTTGTGTGAGTGCCAAATATGCATCATCACTATGTATTCCTTTCCCTTTTCTATTTGATTTCTTCTTTGGAATAATGGCTAGTGCCATCTTTTCTAACTCTTCTCAAGATTGTATAACTGAAGTCCAGATTAGTTGACTATTCTCATCTATGTCTACTAGATTTTTATCAAGTATCTATAGTGCCCAATTCTTTACAGGTATCTAAAGGATCATGGTATGCCAAAAAGTGGTGATATGAAAAAGAAGTCCTAATTGATAGAATCTTTGAAAAAAAACTATAATTTTCAAATAATATAACATTTTTGAAATCTGAAATATACATCACATTCTATGCTTCACCTAATACAATAATAATAAACAATTATTTCAATCTAATGAAGTTTAGACTAAGTTAAGGTGGTCAGACATGAGAGTTTTTATTTTCAAGAAAATTTGTATAAGAAAAATCATAATTAATTATTTACTTGGAAAAAAAATACAAAACAATATATACATCACATTCGGACATGAGTCTACTACTTTTTGTAATACCCCAAAAATGGGCTATAAGTTCATTAACCTCCTATATCGACACATCGAACGAAATCGACATCAAAGTCCTAACCTAAGGCACATCTGAACATTATCGAATCCTAATTAATTACCTCAAATTCTGCATCGGGGAATATTCCTAGTAATATTCATATTTATCCTAATTATCTTTAATTTAATGATTATTTGGCAATAAAACCTATTTATCCTAAAGTTTGATTATTTGAATATTCTAAATATTTAATTAATTAGATTTAATACTGCCACTTAATTATTTAATTGGATTTAATTATATTTATTCTTAAATTTTATTATTTCATTTTGACAATAAATCAAATATCCTATGACTAATTGATTAAATTCTTATTTAATTAATTAATATCAATTGTCAAATTTAATAATATAGTTTTTGAATAAAAGTTTGATTTAATAATTGATTAACCCATAAATCAATTGTTTTATTTTCAAAATTAGTTAAGTTGAGGATAAATCACTTTATTTATTTAATTAATTCATAATTATTATGCACATCCAAAAAAAAGTTAAACTTGAAAGCAGAAAATCAATTCAAGTTGTTTTAAAATAAACTCAACTTTGATTTGAGTTAAAAAGCTGTTTTTGCATGATTTTGCATGATTTTGTGAGTTAATTATCTTTTATTCTTTGATAACTCAAAAATCACCCTGAGTTTATTTGAGTGATTTATGGCTTTTTCCATGCATCCCCAAAGCCCTGGATTTCTATAAAATCAAGGCTCAGCTCTTCATAATTCATCTCTCATAATTTGCAAACTTATGCTGGTGAATTGGTATCTGAAGAATTGAAGCTTCTTTTGCGAATCAACAACTTTTGTGAGATCAATCTTGTTTTAGTTTCATATCATTTAGGATATCATTGTTAGATTAATTGTATTGCATATCAATTTTTCATCTAGAATAGATTCATATCAGTTTATTTCCTCTTATTGCACAAAAAACTTAAAAAATAGATTAATTTGCATTCATCTCATATCTAGATTTTGCATTCAAAACCTTCGTTTAGGTGTCGTTAAGGTCACTGATCTCAGTCTAATCTGAGAATACATACACGCATCTACTAGAAGGTAGTAAATTGCCTAGTTAGATTAGTTTTCATTTCACTGCACGATTTTGATTTTAGCTAATCTCTAATGTTTTACTGAAGTGTTTGTCTATAGCTAGGTACAAAATTCACACACACATTTCTGGCACCCACCGTGGGGCGTTGAAATGGGTTTCCATTCAATTTTTATCAATTTCTATCATCTTCTTGTCGTTTTCTATTTCAAGCTGCGATTTTTAATTTTTGTCCATACAATTTTCGTACGAGTTTTGTCAGAAACTTGTATCAGAGGATACCCACTATCGTACGACAATTTATTTGATCGAGGATTGTACCTTCAGGATCATTGTGTCATTTGGAATCTCGATTATCGTATTATTTGGTACCCAGTTTCGTATGAGTTTCTGGACTGTCATTTGGGAGGTAACCCACTATTGTACGAGTTTTAGTGCCAGGTTTCAATTGTCATTTCACTTTTTCAGGTAGTTTTCCAAATTTATTTTCTTGATTTGGACTGATGGCTAACATTAACAATTGAAATTCTCTATTTTTTATTGACTTCTGCTAATTTCGATTGGGAAAAAGCATGAGAATTGCTTAAAATAGGTAAGAATCTACTAAGCACATTGCGAGGAATTTAGGTAATCTTTTCAGCTGATAACATTTCAATTTGGATTAAAAAGAACTCTTGCATGTCAAGCTTGTGTGACCTTTATTGCTTTCATATCACATATTTCATTTGGGCTATAAAAATGAACATAGATTTGCTTTTTAGCATCTTTGTTACACATAGTAAACAGGCCCTATGAACACTATTCGTGGTTCTTGAGAGAGTGGGTTTTCAGCGAAACTCTTCTCAATGAAGGAACCCTTGTAGGTAGGGAGGTTACTGAGGGAGTCTAATGTTCTACTAGATTTGTGCATCTTCAGCTTCTGATTGATACATTCTCTCTCCAGAGAGGTTGATAGATCATGAGTGGTTGACATCATAGATCTTTGTGAGATAATCTTGGTCTTAGCGTGTCGGATTAATCTGTCTGCTTTGTTTGGGTTAAAATTGAAAAGGCTACAGGACTATGCTCTACTCCCTTTTTTAGTAGTACCAGAAACTCAGATCCTTGAATCTGGAACTAGTATCCATGTGGTATATTTTTTGAGTCACCTTTAGAGAGGGTTAACTGTAGTGGACATTCCTTAATTGGGTCAACCACATTGATGAAACCTCAAGTGGTAATAGCCATTTTCATTGTGGTAGCAGCAGCCGCTATATAAATGTCCTTCTGGAGGAAATCTTCACAGGTGTGGTCTCTTGTTGGGCTGTCAGATATCCCTAGCAGCTCCTAAAGATTAAGTTCTCGAACTGTGTCAAAACCCCGGTGCGCCTGGATTGGAGTTCACCCTCTTAAGATCATAAAAGTTGCAGAGTCAGAACATTAAAAACCCTAGTGAGGCCAAATTTTCATTTTCTAGGAATATGTGTGTTATTGCAAAACTTTTTGGAACATACACTATTAGCACTCCTAGGGATTAGCACAATTCAGTCACTTGATTGTGTTAATATGATTTTGAACAACAGAGAGAGGGGGGGGTGGAATCAGTTGTTCTCAGGTCCTAATGTATAAAATAACTTCAAAAAACTTTTTCTTAAATCAGATCAAGCAACCAAAACAAACTCAGTCATCACTGATTCAATAATAGAAACATATAACACTGCAGTCCACTACCCCGCTATATCTAACTTGTAAAACACAAAAATGTTCAAACCAAAACATTCACACAAGTATTGACACCAAGATTTATAGTGGAAACCCAATATGGGAAAAACCACTTTGTAACATGCTACTATTATTTTCACTCTTCCGAAGTGAGCTCGGTTAAAAGCCAACCCTGTCAAAGGTTACAATACACACTGTCAAGTGTGACCCGATTAAAGGATTTCAATCACCCTGTTAAAAGTGAGTCTGGTCAAAGGACTTACATACACTCCATTAGAATGCAACCTTGTTCAAAGGATTTAACATATGACTGTTAGGTCAACCTTTATTAAAAGGATTTTGACTATTACAATGGTTAGAAAGTAGCAGTAGTATTGATCTGAAAACATACAACTCACTTTGCAAATATCAGATCCAATTCCATACATAAATGTTGGTTTACTAACTTTGAAACTTTTCCATCTCCACTTCTGATCTACTTGAAACTTTCCTTCAAGCAATCACCACACTTTTCCTTTAGCCTTTTTGCTTATACAGTCAATCAAACTTTACTGTTCTTCCAGCATCTACTTCACCCATGCATACACATACCTAATGTTTTGGTTCCCTTAATACTTTCCTTTGTTAGGTTAACTTTTCTTTTGCTACTTAAGGTCCTTCGTAGATCTTAGGGTTAGGTCAGATTCATTGAATCTACCCACTTCATGTTCTTCATCTCTTCTTCTAGAACCATCTCAAATCTCATAAAGATTTACAATAAAAAGTTTTACAAAGCATTAAATGCTTCCATACAATTAATAAATAAAGTCAACACATTTTACATAATCCAAGAATTCAACAATGTGAGCTCCAAATATGAATTCTCTTCAAATATAAAAATGTTGATGCTCGGTCAATACTGTGATCATCCACTAGGTCTCCATGTAAAATGCTCGATCACTACTAAAACTATTTCCTCAGCAATTTACTGATGCTCGGTGGACACTAGAATTTTTCTTGGCATCCACTAACTCGGTCGACTCTATCATAACTCGGCTTAAACATGATTTCTTCATTTTTGCTCGGTTAAGCCTACCAGTTTAGTCTTCAATCTTACTAAGATAAATAATACATTGTCTCATCATTGTGCAACATAATCAAGTACACTTTGTAGTATCAAGATAACTCAACCTTTCCTTAGGTACTATTTTTACCAACCTTTCTTTCATTTCTCACAATAGATATAGTACTTTCCTAAGTAGCAACAGTCTTACCAGTTAAGGTTTGACATCAATGACAATACGATAATTGCTTCAATTGCAGTTTCCAACAATCTCCCTCTTTGGCATTGAGGGAAACACCATATGATATCACCTGAATAACACATGGATCTATACAAAGTCTGGTTAACTTCTGTAGCATCATCATTCTTAGATAACTTTTGTCCAATAACCATAGGAGCTCCCACTGGTCTAGCATCTTCCATTCCAAAAGTTTTTAGTATTTCATTAACATACTAAGACTGTGTAATGAAAATACCTTTCTTCATCTGATATACTTGTAAACCAACAAAGAATTTGATCTCACCAAACATACTCATCTCAAATTCAGTTTGCATTTCATGTGAAAAACTTTTACACAATGCATCTTGTCCACCAAAAATAATGTCATCAACAAAAATTTTGGCCAACAAAATACCTCTACCTTCTTCATCTTTCATATATAGATTGCTTGTGTCATTTGTCCTAGAAAATCCAATTTGTATCAGATAATTATGCAACCACTCATACCATGCTCTGGGAGCTTGTTTCAATCCATATAAAGATTTTTTCAATTTGCATACCATGTGTCTTCTATTTGGATCAATAAAACCTTCTGGCTATTCTATGTAAACTTCTTCTTCTAGTATACCATTTAAAAATGCAGACTTGACATCTATTTGATATACCTTGAAATATTTATAAGTAGCATATGCAAGAAGAGTTCTTACTCCTTCCAATCTAGCTACAGGGGAAAATGTCTCCCCATAATCAATTCCTTCTTCTTGTGCGTAGCCTTTGCATACTAGTCTAGCTTTGTTCCTAGTGATTTCACCTTTTTCATTCAACTTGTTTCGAAATACCCACTTTGTTCCTATAACATTCTTATCTGCAGGTCTTAGCACCAGAGTCTAGGTTTCATTTTTCTCAATCTAGTCAATCTCTTCATTCATTTCTTGTATCCAATCTTCATTTTCTAATGCCTCTTTAGTTGTCTTAGGTTCAAACACACATAGTAAGCATGTTGGGTCTTTTGTCTTGCTTCTAGTCTGAATTCCAATGTCTCTATCTCTAATTATCTGTTCAGGCTTGTGATGTCTTCTTACATATTTTGCCAAAATAGGTTCAACATTTTTCTCTTCTATTTCATTAGGTTCCCCAACAAGATTTTTAGATTCAGCTTTTGAATGCTCAGCAACCTCTTCTTGATCCTCAGCAGCATTATCTTATAGCTCATCATGTTCTTGCTCTCTCTTGGCACTATTTTCCTGACACTCGGCATCATCTTTCTATCACTCGATAGTGCTTTCCCAAGACTCGGCATCAGGTGCAGGTCTGTTACCTACCTCTTCTATTTCCTCAATGTACACAAAAGATATGTAATCTTCTAGTTCTCTTTCATTGTCGGCTTCATTTCTTTTTGCATACTCATTAATTTTTACATTCACACTTTCCACAATTTTGTTAGTGTTAGAGTTCAAACACTTATAAGCTTTACTTTTTATGGAGTAGCGTAGGAATATGCCTTCATCACTTTTAGCATCAAACTTTCCATTTCTATTATCTTTCAATATGTAACACTTTCTTCCAAAGATTCTAAAGTATTTAACACTCGGTGTGTTTGAGCTTTTTCCTTGCAGGACCAAACTTGGATCAATAGATGGGCTTGATTCTTAAGGTAGGCACTCAATTTTGACAAGAAAACAGTTCAATTGATGATGATTGAAAGGAATCCTCCTTCTTCTTTGAGCTCCACATCACTCAGGCAGGTATTGCCTTATCTACACACTCAAGACACCTCATGATAAATAATAGGCCTGCAGATACATTATTGTGGAATAGTTTTCAAACCCTTATGGGTATCCTATACCCCAATGAAACCAATTCTTATGCAATAGCCCTACTTGCATAGAGTGAGTATGAAAACCAAAGACCTATCCTAACAACATGGAAGGGAAAGGGTGGAACTGAATGTAAATGATTTAATGATGGGTTTGAAAGGACCCCTGAGATACTCTAAGTCCCTCATAGACCAGTGCCTTATCGAAAGGGCCACAGAGTCAAATACCCTATTGCAATAGACAGCTATGAAACAAGAAAGAAATAAATTCAATGTGTTGATGCCTAACATGAATCACACACCATGACCAAACCTCACTTCAACAACCCAACTATGTATCCAAGTATGTTATTACCCATCCAAAGGATTTTAACCCTCCCCTTAGAAGAGACCTATAAATAGATAATACATTAACCAACATCCACTAGAAGACAAGCATGACATATCTTGGACACCTCAGCTCATACATACATGAAAACTAATCCCAAACCAGTTATCTCTGCGAAGACAACTCCACTTGCAAACACATAGGAAATGCAAATAGAAAAATCAAACACCCTTGATGTATGATTGATGAATTCAAAATTCAAATGGAGATAGCTTGGTAACAGTAAGAATAAATTAAGTCCTCATACATAAGACAAATCAATCACAATATGTATCATATTCTCTAAACCAACAAAGGAAGAAAGAACACCCTATATGTAGAGAAGTAAGAGAAAATTTGCAGGAAAAGACCTTTCATGGAACCAATTCTCTTCAAAATTTGTAGAAGAAGGAACCCTTACAAAATAAAACATTTCACTACTTATACCACTAGTCACCTTGGAATCCTCAAAGAGGATGCATCAAGCTTCGGGTGACTAGGGTAAGGGTTTCAACTACCCAACCAATCAAAATTTACATTAGAAGTTATTGTAGGGGAAGAAACATAGGCAACCTAGAGAAAATGAATCTCAAACAGATTTGCAATCATCAAAATCTGTGAGATTAGGATAGAGAACCAAGAAATTTTCCATAAAAACTAGTCTGTCCGGCCACCTGCAGCACAAAACCATCCCTCGTATTACAACAAAACATCCTGCAACAATTGATCATGGCAACCTGGACCACACTGCAACCATCAGCAAAACCAAACAAATCAAATCCGGCCGCTAAAAGATTTAATTTCAGTCCTTTCTATCACTGGAAACCCTCAAAAAATTTGAATTTGAAAAACAATGGTCATTTCCAAGTGCCAGCAGAAAATCGACGATCAAAATTTGAATCTGAGCCAACTTTAAGTCCTAGCCGTTAGATCTTTCCTTTTCACGATCATTATGTCTTTAACCCAACCAGATACCTTGGGTGTACTCCTAGTGAACACATGACAAGGATTTTCTTTATTCGCGAGATGAAAAATTAACTCACCGCTTAACCCCGCGAACTATCAAACAAAGGAAAACATTTAACTTCAATCCCTTATTTAGCGAACTGGTGACTGAAGGGAATCGACCATTCATGGAATAATTTATGCCTTCACCAAATTATTTAGCTATTATGCGAATGCTTGTTCGTTGGATCGCCAAACCTTTTAGAATACTGCCATTTTATTATGTGAATGAGCGAAAACCCTTGAACATTTATCAGGCTGCTAAACACCTTGTCCAAACTGCCAAAAAGACCAAGAAACTTACCGGGCCCACATAAGAAGATTGACAGTTGTCTCATCTTTGCATAGACCTCCAAGATTCCTTTAGATCATAAGACAACCATCGGATGAAGAATGTTACCCTGCCCTGACAACCCTCTAACACCGGAAGAGATCAATGGATGTCTTAAGTTCACATGTGTCAGAAAAAACCCATTAGATTACACACCGACCGTTGATGCTCTATCAGTGTTAGAACCCACTGATCCTCAAAAAACTTGGCCCCACTGATAGCATGCCTAGTCACACAACATGGACCAATCAGATAACAATAAATCAGCACATCGTGGCACATAAAAACCACCTAGCAATCGGACCCACCTTTATACTGCCGCCTGAGAAAAGGTAACATCGACGGCTGGCGTAAGATCTCAAAGCACTGACACATCTCATGAGAACTCATGATAGTCGTTGATCAACTAACAATGTCAAGACCCTCTAAAAAAATTGGAAACCAAGTCACACTGACATCTGCCACTGCATTAATACATGGACCAATGAGAATCTTCCATTTGTGCATATGTGTCAACAGACCCACCCATTTGAGAAGCTCTGTCATAAAGGAGAATCAATGGCCATCTTAACATCACATAGCTCTAAAAAATTCCTTGCACTTTCATGACAACCATTGGATCAAGATGGTGTCAGAGCCGGGCCTAGGAAAAAATATAGAGCTGAGGACTTTAGGAAATATTAATTCGCTGGTCACTTAGACTTAGGAAATATTAAACACAAGGGACCTAGGAAAATATAAAGGCCACCGGGGGTAAAAACTTAGGAAGAATTAAAGTACATGACCCCGCAAGGTGATAAAATAATAAGGCACATGAAAATTAGGACTTTAAGTGGCCTGAAAAGTAACAACAAATTGGAACAGGGCCAGGACAATACAAAGGGTTTTTCACACCAACGACTAGATTTTTGAATTTTCAACTAGGGTTTAGCCAGAGACCAGGAAAAACACTGCAGGGACTAGGAGAAGAGACCAGGAGCCATGAAATTTTTTTCACATGCTAAGACGGTGCATGCCCATACCATAATTCATAGGGTGTCAGATTTGTACCTTTCTTGATCTGTACCCAGTTAAGAGTGTAAATAGCTATACTTATAGCTTCTTTCTAGTATTTTTGTGCCACATTCTTTTCAATCAATAATGTCCTAGCATAGTCCAAAATAGATTTTTTTCTTCTTTCTGCTATGCCATTCTATGGAGGTGTCCTAAGTGGAGACATCTGTCTTTTGATTCTTCTATCATTGCAAAATAGATTAAATTCATTTGATGTAAACTCTCCACCACAGTCAGATCTAAGACATTTCAGGTTCCTACCTGTCTCCTTCTCAACTTTTTCTAAATACCACTTAAAAATTTGAAAAGCATCAGATTTTTCTTTAAGAAACATTACATGCATCATCCTAGTATGATCATCAACAAACAAGATAAAATATCTACCACCACAGTAACTTTGTATACCCATAGGTCCACAAAGGTCAGTATGAACCAAATCTAAAATGTGTTCAAAAGTAAAGGATTTTCTCTTGAAACTTGACTTAGTCATTTTTCCTAACTGGCATTCTTTGCACATCACATTCTCAGGTTTCTTCAATCTAGGTAGGCCTCTTACTTTCTTCTTCTTACTTATCTCTACCAGATTGTCAAAGTTAACATGACGTAGCCTCTTATGCCATAACCAAATGTCATCAAGTTGTGCAAACATACATATTTCTTTAGATAGGTCAAGATAGAACAAATTACCTCTAGTCTACTCATCACTTCCAATCAGTTCACCAATAGCATCAAATATCTTAGCTTTCTTGTGATGAAATTCCACTCAGTAACCAGTTCTATTGAGCTGAGCAACACTCAACAAATTATAATTCAATCCTTCAACCCAATAAGAATTTTCACAAGAGATCTTATCAGTCAGTTTAATCAATCCTTTTCCTCTAATAAGACATGGTGCATCATTACCAAATGTTACACTTTTACCTCTATAATGATGTAGGGTCTCAAACTTACTTTTGTCACTAGTCATGTGATGTGAACAACCACTATCAATAATCCATTTATCATTCTTGTTCACATAGGAAATCAATGCAATTTTCTCATCCTCATCAGATCCATCTTTCATTGCAACATAGACTACCTCAATTTCAAAATCATCACTATCAATGTCAGTCTCTTCTTCAGCAATGTAACAAGATTTCTTACCTTTTTCTTTTTAGTCTTTGTACCTTTGTTAGCCTTTGTTATCTCTTATGTATTTGTGTCTGTTGTTTCTTTCCTCATCTTTATCCTTCCTATCAGGACATCTAGCAGCTATATGACCAACCTTGTTACATGCAAAACATATAATAGGGAGTTTACCTTTATATTTTCCTTTTCCTCTTCTCAGTCTTCTAGCCATAAGAGCTTCTAGATCTTCAAGGTCTTCATCAGTAGTGTCACTGTCACTTTCACTTTTGCTTTCACTTTCACTTTCACTAGTGCATCTTTCTTTTTCTTTCTTCAACTTATTCATAACTAACTGTGACTTAAAAGTAGATTCAACATTTCCAATACTACCAATAGTGAAATTATCATAGTTAGATAGTTCAAAAGCAGTCAGCTTGCCAATCAAACCTTCCAAAGTAAGCACATTTGCAGAGTTACATCTAGATTCCTGAATAGCTGAGATCTTAATAGCATATATAGGATGCAGAGTTCTTAACACTTTTCCAATTATGGTCTCATCATCAATAGTTCCATTTGCTCCTCTAATAGCATTCACAACTTCTTTTATTCTACCACAATATGTGCAATGTTTTCATCTTCATTCATTCTCATTTCATCAAACTTACCTCTGAGACTCTCAGCTTTAGCTTTCAATACATATAGATCACGACCATAGATCTTTGCAAGAGTGTCCCACATATCTTTAGCAGTTGTGCAGTCCTTAATGTCTTCAAATTCTAGATAGCTTAGGGTAGATGCAATTTCCAACATTGCCTAATTGTGTTCTTGCTTAGCTCTCATTTCCTCGGCAGTCAAAGGTGTAATAGCTGTGACATAGTCATGCTCAATGTAGTACTTTGTAGAATCACCAATACCAGCTCGATGCAGCTTCATCAAGCTTTGCCATTCAGGGAAGTTATCTTTGTTCAGCTTCGGTACCTCCTTCTTATACATCTTGATCATTTTCTTCAAGTCCCTTTAAACTTTCTTTTTGTAGACACCAATAAGCAACACAACTCTAATACCAATTGTTAATATGATTTAGAACAACAGAGAGGGAGGGGCAATCAGTTGTTCTCAGGTCCCGATGTATAAAATAACTTCAAAAAACTTTTCCTTAAATCAGATCAAGCAACCAAAATAAACTCGGTCATCACTGATTCAATAATAGAAACATATAACACTGCAGTCCACTACCTAGCTATATCTAACTTGTAAAACACAAAAATGTTCAAACCAAAACATTCACACAAGTATTGACACCAAGATTTATAGTGGAAACCCAATATGGGAAAAACCACTTTGTAACATGCTACTATTATTTTCACTCTTCTGAAGTGAGCTCGGTTAAAAGCCAACCCTGTCAAAGGTTACAATACACACTGTCAAGTGTGACCTGCTTAAAGGATTTCAATCACCTTGTTAAAAGTGAGCCTTTTCAAAGGACTTACATACACTCCATTAGAATGCAACCTTGTTCAAAGGATTTAACATATGACTGTTAGGTCAACCTCTGTTAAAAGGATTTTGACTATTACAATGGTTAGAAAGTAGCAGTAGTATTGATCTGAAAACATACAACTCACTTTGCAAATATCAGATCCAATTCTGTACATAAATGCTGGTTTACTAACTTTGAAACTTTTCCATCTCCACTTCTAATCTGCTCGGAACTTTCCTTCAAGAAATCACCACACTTTTCCTTCAGCCTTTTTGCTTATACATTTAATAAAACTTTACTGTTCTTCCAGCATCTACTTCACCCATGCATACGCATACCTAATGCTTCAGTTCCGTTAATACTTTCCTCTATTAGGTTAACTTTTCTTTTTCCGCTTAATCTCCTTTGTAGATCTTAGGGTTAGGTCAGATTCATTGAATCTACCCACTTCATGTTCTTCATCTCTTCTTCTAGAATCATCTCAAATCTCATAAAGATTTAGAATAAAAAGTTTTACAAAGCATTAAATGCTTTCATACAATCAATAAATAAAGTCAACACGTTTTACATAATCCAAGAATTCAACAATGTCAGCTCCAAATCTGAATTCTCTTCAAATATAAAAATGTTGATGCTCTGTCATTACTGTGATCATCCACTCGGTCTCCATGTAAAATGCTCGGTCACTACTAAAACTGTTTCCTTCGCAAATACTGTCTTCCTTGGCAATTTACTGATACTCTATCGACACTAGATTTTTGCTCGGCATGCACTAACTTGGTCGACTCTGTCATAACTCAGCTTAAACATGATTTCTTCATTTTTTCTTGGTTAAGCCTACAAGTTTAGTCTTCAATCTTACTAAGATAAACAATACATTGTCTCATCATTGTGCAACATAATCAAGTACACTTTGTAGAATCAAGATAACTCAACCTTTCCTTAGGTGCTATTGTTACCAACCTTTCTTTCCCTTCTCACCATAGATATAGTACTTTCCTAAGTAGCAATAGTCTTACCAGTTAAGGTTTGACATCAATGACAATACAATAATTGCTTCAATTACAGTTTCCAATAGATTGTTCATGCGCAGGGTTGCTTTGTCCCCTGTTCATTATTTTTAGACATGCTTGAAATCACTTGCTTGCTATTTTGAGTGTCTATTTATCTACCTGGTTACTAAGAACAAATCAATCCAATACAATCTTCAAATCTGGACAGACATTTTTTGTGAACATTTGAAACTGAAAACCCCAAAAATTGCAAAATTTGATGTCAAACACCTTTCTAGAGTCAACAATCATTTTGTAATGTCAGAAAGTCATGTGAATTTTTGGCTATTGTCATTTCAGAACCCATAGATTTTTGTATGGTATATGGTACATTATCGTACGAGTCTTGCTGCCAGTCAATTCCAAAAAGTCAAAAACCCTGCTATCAGCTATCGTACGAGTTTTGCAATAGTCGTATGATTTTTTCAATTGTCATTTCATGCTATACCCACTGTCGTATGAGCCTGTAGAAAGTCATTTGAGAAATTTTGAAAAGTTTCTAGAAAGTTGTCAGAACTGTCAAAGACCCAGCTTTTCCAGCCTATTTCTAGAATCTGTCAAACAAATCACTGTGTCAGGAATAGAGCAACAACTATTGAGAATCCAACCATTTTCCTAAAGTGGCCTTTTGAATCCGATTTAGCCTTCTATTTAATCAATTTGAGTCTTTATCATCTTATGTCAAAACCTTGTCATAACTATCAATCTTCAATCCATCTTCAAAATGGTTAAGTGTTGTGAACTCATGTCCACTATCTTTTAGGCATCTACCCATACATCCAGGGCATAGTCTCCTTCATTTATGTCAAATCCAAGCTTTAGTCAACCAAAACTTGACAAGGTTGTGTCATTTGATCTTCTTGAATCAGATCTTTCTTTAGTTGTCTTCATCATATTCTTTTGTTTCACCCAAGGTTAATGGTGGAAACTAGAGCTTCCTCTCATAAGAAATTTGGGGAAAAATCTCATACTTTACCTTTGACTCATATCCAAGGTCCAACTCTTGAGCAACTCTACAATTCTGGTCTCTATGAAGACGACGGTCTTGGCAATCTTCGATTAAAAACTGGTTACATTCCTCCTTTATCAACTCACAAAGGTAATCAACAAACTCCTCCTCAATCTAATACAGGGAGTCTTAAAACTCCTACCATGTCTCAAGCAGGGACAAACTTTGGCTCTCAAAGAGCTCAATCTTAACATGGTGCAGATCAAGAACCTACACCTTCTAAAATTGCTCAATATCAAAATGATGATAACTTCAAAAGAATGATGAAGTATTTCTTGAAAGAAGATAAAGAGGCATACTTTTTACAATTAGCTCATCAAGGAGCTAAACTTCCTGCCAACTTTAATGTTAAAGATATCATTATGCATGAGGAAGAGACTCAACTCATAGTTATGATGATATAGATGCATGCCATGCAAGTCAAACTTAATAAACTTGAGAAAGAAAAGGAACCCAAGGAGTTCTCCATGGAGGCCCTATGTCCTTTTCCATTTAACAAAGACTTGTACATGCCACCATTCCCAAAAAGAGTGGAGATGCCTAAATATGATAAGTATGATGGACACTCTGATCCTCAAGATCATGTCAGAGAATTTTGTACACAATCTATGGAGTTCATGCATGAACCAACCTATCTGATGCATCTCTTTCCTCGATCTCTGGGAGGAGAAGCCATTCATTGGTTCTCTAGATTGCCTTCCACTATCAAAAATTTTGAGGAGTTGATCAAATTGTTCTATCAGTAATACTCCTACAACATTCAACATCTAGTCACCATGATCGATATCTACAATCTCAAACAATATCCAGGAGAACCATTCCTAACATTTCTCAAGAGATGGAGGAAGAAATTCTCTCTATATGCTAGGCCTATTCCAAAAACTGAGAAACTGGAAATATTCATCAATAATCTTGTCCTAGAAATCAACTACCCTTTACAAATGCAAGATCATACATCTTTTGATAAGATGGTAGACAATGCGATCAAAATAAAAAAGTACTTGTGAAAAAAGGAGACATCACACTTCAAAAGGACAAGTACGAATCAGGATCCAGTTCTAAAGACAAAAACAAAAATTGGAACAAGAATAAAGGCATCATCATAATGGCATTGTTGATACTATCTATGCCCCATCAAAGGCACCAAATTTCAATCTAACTATTGGCACCCAAGCCATCAAAGCCTCCGAGAAAAACATGTTCGAACCATCTCAAAAGAAGCCAGAATACAAATCTTGGTCCCCTAATAATAAACAAAAGTTCACTTCTCTTGGAGAATCTTTAGAATTGGCTATGAGAACTCTATTGGCTAATGACATCATCTCCTTGCCTAAGATCTAACAATCTGATCCTGGTCCTAAACCAAAATGGTGGAGAGAGAATGAATTCTTTGATTTCCATTGGGGTAAGGGTCACAAAACTAATGACTACTTACGCTTGAAACATACTATTCAAGATCTGATTGATAAGGGAGACATCATGATTTACAATCATAAGAGCAATAATTATCATACAACATTCACAGAACCATTTCTGAAATATGGTCCAGAAGTTTCATCTTCTCAGCCTAATATGGGGGCAAAGGTCAATTATGCTTACCCTGAAAATAATGTTGTTATCAATATGGTTGAACCTTGTCTCTCTGGGCATTGTAATGTCATCACAATTGTGTGAAGAGATAGAGATCATACTTCAGCTAATATAGTAACTTGATCACAAGCTCAAGCACATCTGAATGGACAAATCCCAGATTCATCAAATGTCCCTAAGATACCCTTCAATCTTTCTTCCGCTTCCAAACAGAAGGCTATTTCTAAATCTTCCAATCCTAAAGATATGAGGCCAACATCTTATAGTATTGTTCAAAAAATCCAACACACTAATGCAAAAATCTCCATGTTTGAGTTGCTTCGAATATCTCCAGCTCATAGAGCTATTCTAGACAAAGCTTTGCTCAGTTCCAATGTTCCTGATGACCTTGATTTAGACAGGTTCCAGACTATGGTTGGACATCTTACATCTCTGCAATATATCTCATTTTTAGAGGAAGATGACAACTCCTTGAGTCACCCGCATAACTAGCCCTTGCATATAGAAGTCTTGATCCAGAACTGTAGAGTCAAACGTGTGTTGATAGATGGAGGCACTAGCCTAAACATTTTCTCTTACAGTTTGGTCACACAATTGGGATTTTCAGATATGGCTATTGATCCTAGAAACAAAATAACTATAAAAGCCTATGATGAACAAGAAAGATCTTCTAAAGGCACCATTATCTTACCTATCAGAGAAAATCCAGTTATCAAAGATACTACATGTCAAGTTCTTGATCTACCTTTGGCTTACAACATTCTTCTAGGAAGACCATGGATACATGAAATGCAAGCTATTCCTTCTACATTCCACCAATTCTTGAAGTTTCCTTATGAAGGATTAGAGGTCACTATTCCAGCTGACATATCCACCACTTGCAATACATTGAAAGAAAGTGTAGATAAACTTGTGCCTAATAACAAAGAATCTTCCATTAAGCCAACAAAAGAAGCATCCACATCTAAAATGGAAGATATTGCAAAAGAGGTCAATATCAAAGAAAATGGTATGGGAGAATATACTATATAGCCAGTATTATCTTTGAAATCTCTACCTATCTCACCTAAGTCTTATGGACAATCTTTAAAATAGTCCAAACTAGACTCTAAAGAACCTTTTGAGGCATATAAAAAGAATTTTGTGGCAGAACAAGTCTCCAAGAAAGAATTTGAAGAAGATGAAGCTGTGCTTACATGGCTATACAAAGATGAACCTAAATCTCAAGTGGTTCAAACTAGTGACTCTACAGTATCCAAAATCCCTTCTAAGGCATATGGTCTAGGAGATAAACTGATAGCTAAGATGGGATATTCAGGTAAAGGACCTCTAGGAGTCAGAGGATAAGGTCTTATAACACCTATTTCTCATACTGGTAGGGAAAAAAAAGATATTGTTGGCTTAGGCTTTAAAAAGAAACCCTTCCACCTCAAAGGTAATTGTTCTCATGTCATAGAGCAGATCACACTAGGAGAACCTCTTCTTAAGAAGGAAGAAACTGAACCATCAGATAGTGATTCAGACAGCTCAAAACTTATCCCTTATGAGCGTTTGCCTAAGGAAATCACAAATCTCCTTGAAGTTGAAGATGATCCAATCAAAAGAATTAATGTAGTAGAAACACAAGAACCTACTATCCATCAAGAGATAGTTGCAACACAAGAACCAGCTAATCTTGAAGACAATCAAATAGACAAGGAGGAAGGTGGTAGTTATTCTGAGACAAATTCTCATGAGTATGAATTCAAATCAGAATATGAGGGTAACCCTTCTTGGGGTATTCATCATGACTTTACTCATGTTCTTAGATTTCCTAGAGGCATAGATGAAGAATCTAATGACTATGAATGGGGAGCCATTCCAGAAGAAGATGAGCTTATTATAGAGAAACATGTTGATGTTATTCACCAATATGCACCTAAACCCAACGTAAGTTTAGAGTGAAGTAATGAACTTAATGAGTCTGATCCACTGATGGCTGAATTGGACTCCTACAATGACATTGAGCCTATTCACGAATTGAATGTCTTAAGTTGTAATATCACCTTTGAAATCAAGCGTTGGGTTAGGAAAAATGATGATAGATCCATATCTGTAAACACTATCTCCCAATCTTTCCCCACTTTGACTATCCAACATCCTAAACTTCTTGATCAAACCTCCACAAATCCGAGCCATGGTATTTATACCTTCCCAAATGAATATGCCCTTGCTTGCTACCTCAATGTAATTGAGCCTATGAGGACTTCCATCAGTGAACTGAGCATTAGCATGACGGAGTCAGACATCAAGTATCTTAGTCAGAAAAATAAGAATAAGAATAAAAAGAAAAGGAGTTCTGAGGGTGAAAACCACTTTGTGGCAATCTCAGAACCTACAAAAGTAAAAATAAAAGATGTGTTCGAAGGTGAAAACCTCTCTGAGGTGCCTAAGGATGAGATATTTGATGTCCTTCTAAGTCATTTACAGGATAGATCTCTAGTTCTAATTGAGCCCATTCAATCCATCAACTTGGGAACAACAGAAGAACCACAGTTGATCCATGTAGCACAATCTTTATTAGAAGAAGAGAAGCAAAATTTTACTACATTCCTAACAGAAAAGAAGATCAACTTTGCATGGAAATATTCAGATATGCCAGGGTTGGATCCTAATCTTATAATGCATCATTTATCTATAGCTCCAAATGTCAAACCTGTCAAGCAAAAATTGAGAAAGATGCATCCTCATGTTGCACTCTTGGTAAAAGTTGAATTAGAGAAGCTCCTAAAAGCTAGATTCATCTGAGTTATTGATTATGCAGATTGGATCTCTAATATTGTACCTATTTCAAAACTAGATAAATCAATCAGAGTGTGCATAGATTTTAGAGATGTAAATAGAGCATTCCCTAAGGATGATTTTCCACTACCTAACATTGATATGATAGTGGACATGATGGTGGGCTTTGAGATGTAATCTTTAATGGATGGTTTTTCTGGATATAATCAAATAAAAATTGCTCCATAGGATCAAGAGAAAACTACTTTTACATGTGCATGGGGCACCTTCTATTGGAATGTCATGCCATTTGGGCTTAAGAATGCTGGTGCTACATATCAAAGAGCCATGACATCTATTTTTCATGACATGATGCATAGGACTATGGAGGATTATGTTGATGATACTCTAGCAAAATCTATGATTAGAGCTGAACATCTAAATGACTTGAGAAAGATACTAGACAAAATGGAAAAATTTAGTCTCAGACTAAATACTAAGAAGTGTGCTTTTGGTGTCACTTTTGGAAAACTCTTAGGATACATAGTCTCAAAGAAGGGCATTGAAGTTGATCTAGCTAAAGTAAAGGCTATCATGGAAATGCAACCTCCAAAGAATATTAGTCAAATGAGGACATTGCAAGGAAGAGTTCAATCTATCAGAAGATTCATATCATAGCTAGCAAACATATCACAACCTTTTACAAAAATATTACATAAAGGCGTGACCTTTGCATGGAATGAAGAATGTGATAATAACTTTAACCATATCAAGAAGTATCTATCAAATCCTCCTACCTTAATGCCTCCCATTCTAGGGAAGCCTTTGATCTTATATGTCTCCGCTATAGATACATCACTGGGGCCATTGCTTGCACAACATGATGAGAACAAAAAGGAAAGAGCTATATACTATATCAGTAAAACATTGGTTTCATATGAGAAGAATTATTCAATGATTGAGAAATCTTGTCTAGCTATGATCTTTGCATTATAGAAACTCAGACATTACATGTTAGCTCATACCACACATTTGGTAGCTATTAGCACTATGGTAAAATTTCATGGTTCTACCCCTTTTATTTTGGTCTCTGTAGTATTTTCTAGGTTTCTGGCTTAAAACCCTTGCAAATTTTCAAAAAACTAGCTGTTGGTGAAAAATACCCTTTGTTATACCCTGACCCTATTCTAATTTCATGTTACTTTTCAGGGTGACTTAAAACCTTATATCCGCTTGTGCCTTTTAAAAATTCACTTTAACTTGTGCACAGTTAGGTTTTTTCATGTGTCGGCGGGGTCCCCTTTATTTTTCCTATGTCCTCGATTAATTTTTCCTAAGTCTACATGCCCAATGGTGATTTAATCTTTTCCTAAGTCAATGCTTTAATATTTCCTATGCTTTTGGCTTAATGTTCCCTGGGCCCAATGGATCTGACAAGTATCTTCATCCGACTGTGGGTGTATCTTCTCATGAGATGTGTCAAAGGCTTGTGAAGATGAGACGGCCATTGATTCATTTCCATGACATAACCCTTTCGATGCAGCCAGATCCACTACCAGGTAGGCTCATGTGGCGGTCTGTCATTCGTTGAAATATCCTTTAAGGCAACATGGGCCCGGTATCTCAATCAGATGATTCCTAATCGACGGTTGGCATATAAGCGCATAGAATCTTTGGAGCCTTTTAGATCTTGCACCAGTCGTTCGATCTTCCAAGCGGTATAAAGTTCTCGGTGGGTCCTAACTGCCAGGTGTGCCATGTCAGCATTTTCCTATTGGTCCAGGGGTAAACAACTCAGCATGTGTCAGTGGGAACTAATTTTCAGATGGGTCAGAGGGTCTTGACATCCGTAATCCATCCAACAACTGGCGTATGTTCTGATCGAATCTTGGGGGTTTATGAGATCTTAAGAAATCCCTTGATATTCCAGATGTGGGCCCAGTTAGTTTCTTAGTTTGTTGGCAGTCCGGATAATATTGTGTAGTGGTTTTGACAAATTTTTCAAGTGTTTGCTGGTTCACGTAATGTTTTAGCAGAGTTCTTGTAGACTTAGTGATTTCGCAAATAGTGGTCATGTAATCGCTAAATATTTTAGCGGTGCTCTCAAAGTTCTTGCAAATGGGTGAAAGGTCTTTCAGTTGCCTATTCGCTAGATTTTTATAAAGTAAAAACATAACTCACAAAATGGAATAATCGGATGGCCATGACTTAAATTTGACGAAGATTTGAATGAGGACCACCGATCTATTGCAGGTGCCATAAAGTGATCGTTTATATCCAAATTCAAATTTTTGCAGAGGGTTTGCAATGACAGAAAGTACCAGAATTTAATTTTTGAGCGGCTAGAGTGGGTGAAAATGGTTGTCAACTATTGCAATGTGGTCCAGACTGCCATGGGTAGTTGTAGAGGAATGTCTTGCCATGAGAAATTAAATGAGGCAGTACTCAGGATGTGTTGCAGGGATCTTTTTGGCTGGATTTCCTAGGTTTTGTGATGATTTTGTACTTGGGACCGGTACAGGACTAGATAGCTGTCGAAATTGAACTATTTTTGAGCTTACTAGCTACAGCGTGTTAAACACCTCTATGGTGTTAGCTGGTTTTGAATTTTTGAATTGGGGAATGATCATTATGCTTGTATTATTACCCTGGTATAAAGGGAATTTTTATGATCATTCGAGATTATTGGGAGTTAGGTATTCAAATCTTTTGGTTGTGAGTCCTCTTCTCAGTCTGAATTGTAATGATTTGTTTTATTATTTGTTGACAATAGAAAGAAAGTTACAAGTCTAAGCTATAATTTGCAAGCATGGTTTTCTTGGACTGATTGTATACACTTGAGGATTCTTCATACTTAATGTAGATACATGATTATTCTCTCTCCTTTGTGTCAACGTAGATAGATTTTGAACTTTCTAGTTCATTGCATATTAATTTATGTATGTGTCGTCATTCTTGAGTTCTGATCCAGGATTAGATGAAATAATGCTCTAGATGGGACATAGATTTATCTCTTGTCTGTCTAAGGATATTCTATAAGTAGTAAAGGAGATTGTAAATGTGTTTATGGCTTTGAATCTCAGATATACTCTGGTGTGTGTGTATAGTGTGTCTAAGAGATTCTGCCCAATGGATGAGGCATCGGCCTAGATGAGTACTTCTTTATTAACATATATTTATTGAGGTTGTTATGATTCAAACACATAAATTAAGAACCATTCCTAAACTTTAAGTCTTTGGTTGTAATGTTCTACCCTATAGTAATGAAGAGTCAATGAATGTGAGGTTAGCATTTAGCACTTTCTTACTATTCAATCTATTGTTTAGACCTAGTCTTTGGTGTGTGAAGTATAATTTTCATTGGGTTAGGTGCACCCGCCTTGGTTTTGCAGAGCCTAAAGTAGAGGAGGGTAGTCTTGTCCCTACAGTTGGTCCAGTTACCCTAAGATCCCTATACATTTTAGAGCTAACCATTCCTAAAATCTATCTTAGGGTATATTGGTAGCCTAGGAGCATAAGCGTCATTTTAAACACCAACAAGATGGCGACTCTACTAGGGAAATGTTACACAAGTTTATTGTAACCAGTGGATCATCATTGGAAAAAATAGGGTTATTCTTATCCCTTGTCTCATAGTCTCATTTGGATATTTGTTAAGTGGTATTGTAATGTTTCCAATATACTTGGTTGGTGACTCAAACATCTCTGCAGTAGTGCTAGTTAGTGGATTTATTTTATAAAATGAGTTATAGAGCTACTAGGTCTCAGAGAAAGGAGCATCCTGAAGATATAATGGAGGAAGGTATTCCAAGCACTTCTAGACCTAATCAAACAAGGGGAGGGAATAAGAGAAGAAATGTCTCTCATACTTGGAAGAATAAGAAAGATACAAGAAATCAAGCCTGGTCAAGAAGAAAATAATTCAGAATATGAAGAGGCTGTTGATTTGGGATTGAACCAGTATGAGGATGAAATTTAAGTGGGAGATGATGAGTCTGAGACTACTCTCCTAGAATCAGAAGAGATCTTTGAAGAGGTCTATGAATTGGAAAGAAGGGTCCAAGTACAACTTGCCATCAGGCAATAGAGAAAAAAAGATAAAGAAGATAAAGTAAGACAAGCAATGATAATGGTTGATCAGCTAAAAAGGTAGTTGTTAGATTTGGAGGCAATTAACTTTGTCCCAGAGCCTGAAAGAGTAGAGGAACAGCCTATTGTGTATAAAACACATGAGATAACTGGGCCTAGAGATAAGGGCAAACAAAAAACTATTGGAGTGCAAATTAGTGAATAGATTCATGTGGAAAACCCATTAGATCAAGGGTTGAGATTAGATGCAGACCTTGAGAGGGCTAGAAAGGAGAAAGAAATGTGGGCTAAAGAACTAGAGAAGGTAGAGTTGGAGGCTACTATTGCAGAAATGAGGAAGAAGATTGATTTTCTCAAGCATACCTCAGGGCCTTCAAATGTTGTTGCTTCTTTCTTGGGGCAAGGTGGAAATCATGGTGACCTTGCAGCTCAAACAAATGGTATTTTGAGTGCTGCTAAAATTCTTGATGGTTCAAACACAAGGACATCTACATCTCAAGGAATGGATCCGCCACATGGATTTCCTGTTTCATGAAAGGTACAAACAGCTTATCTTTCTTGGTATTCCTGGTTATCCTAATGTTATTCCTGATGAAATTAGAAAGAAACTCCCTAAGTTTACTTGAAACAATGTCATTACATGTGAAGAACATCTAAAAAATTTTATGGATGTAATAGATGACTATAATGTTGAGCCTAATGATGTTTTAATGAAGTTATTTGTACAATCTTTGACCGAGGATGCTAGGGATTGGTTTAGAGGATTGCCCCATGCTAGCATAGGGTCATGGAATGAATTCAAGAATTTTTTCAAGGAGCATTATGGAGATAAAACAAATGAGGGTTTTATCTTGAATAAATTCAATAACATAAAGAAAAATCAGAATGAGGAGATCCTTGAATTTAACATAAGATTCCAAAAGGCTATGCATAGGCTCTTGTAGGTTATTAGGTTAGATGACAGGGTATGTCTTGTGACATACTTGAATGCCTTTGATGCAAAGATGGGATACCTCTTAAGAGATAAGAACCCTAGAAATCTTGGGGAAGCTTACAAGTTGGCCATCAACATAGAAAGTAATAGAAGAATATTAGGAAAAATAGGAAGAAGAGATGATTGTAGGCCTCAAATGCAAAATAAGAAAGAAATGGGAAGGTCTGTGGACTCTAAACCCAAGGAGGATGACAATCTAAAACAAATTTTGAAGGATTTAGAAGGACTAAATCCTGGTGAGAAAGGAAACAATAGGGTTGTGGTTATGGAGAGGTCAGTTCCAAACAATTTTAGCAGACAGCCAAGAATGCAAAATTACCCATACAATACTCAATGGAAAGGTGGCAAGCCCATTTTTCCTGTTAAGAGGGATAGACCTGATGATAGGATTCCTAATCCTTTGCAAAGAAATTTAGTTAACATGAATGATGATATCCCATGGTGTACTATTTGTCAATCTCCTCATAGTCCAGAGCATTGTGTTATTACTTCGAATTTACCTGATAACCAAGACCAAGATGAACAATATGATAAAAGTGGTTGTGGAATGACTTCTTCACATGCATGGGATGAGGTTGACTTTACTGATGCTGAGGAGGAAGAATTTGATGATGTTGGATGTGGTACAGTGAAGTGTGAGGAACATGTTTCCTTAAGGAGACCCTCTGATGAGGAAATTGCACAAATCACTACAGACATGGTCACTCAAGCTAGGAGTAATTACAATCTGAGAAGTAGGACAGTTGGAGGCACAAGTGGTAAACCAGGTAGCATGTTTATCAAGAATTTTGAAAGGAACACACAACAACATGAGGAAAAGGAAAAGGGTGCTGGTGTTGTCAGTCAGGTTAAAATAAAAAAGAAGAATGGGCCTACTGCAATACCTAAGGGTAAAGTAAAGACATCAAAAGTAGCTATCCCCATACCTCAAAAGGAAGATGAATTTGTACAAAGGATTAACTTTGACTTGATTGTCCAAAAAGAGGATAAAGGTATCTCTGAGATTAAGGAATATATGGGTGACCATTCTTATGTTCCCATTGATATGAATAAATTGCTTTCACAAATAACTATCAAGGTTCCATTGTTAGAAATGATGAGAATAGAAGAGCACAAGGTCAAGGCCTTGGATTGGGTAAATGGTGCCTCTTCCATAAAGGTCCAAGAAATGAACAAAGGTGACAAGCATGTGGCTACTTTAGAGGACACACCTGAGAGTAAAAATGAAGAAATTGTCTCTGAGATTCCTCAGAGGTATTTGGATGCAAACATTGTAAATACTTCATCAGGGATAGTTGATCCTTTTTTCTTGTCCCTTATGATAAATGGAAAATTATTGAAGAATTACATGATTGATTCTGGAGCATTAAACACTGTCATGCCTGCAGAGATCATGAAGTCACTGGGACTAAAGGTTGATACACCTCATGGAAGATGCCAAGCTATGGACTCAAGAGAGGTTCTAGTTATTGGTACCATTAAGGCTTTGCCTTATAAATTAGCCGCATTTCCTGACAAACAATTAACTATGAGTGTTCTTTTAGTCAACATTTCCTCTCAATATGGAATGTTGTTATCTAGAAAGTGGAGTGCCTCCATGGGAGGAAGTATTCAATGTGACTTGTCCTTTTCCACTTTTAGCATTGAAGGTGAAAGTGTGAAAGTTTCAAGGGAAGCTACAACTCCACATATGATTGAAGAGGATGAAGAGGACAATATGAATTGTTTTGTGGACACTGACATTGGTTCTTTCCAAGTTCGGGAGAGAGAGATGCAAGAGAAGGTTAGGCCTATCTTTCTGGCTGATGATAAGAGTAACATGTCAGAATGTAATGTATTATGGACCTTGTATTTTGATGGAGCAAGTTCTAAAGAAGGTGCTGGAGCAGGAGTGCTATTGATATCCCCAAGTGGTAAGACTTTCAAGTTTTCATTCACTCTCTTGTTCCCTTGCACAAATAATGTTGCTGAATATGAGGCCCTACTGATTGGTTTGAGACAAGCATCAAAACATGGGATCAAACATCTTAGGGTGATTGGTGACTCTAAGTTAATAGTTTCTCAAATTAGATCAAAGTATGCATCTAAGAATCAAAGGCTGAAACAATATAGAAATGTTGTTTGGGATGAAATTGAAGGTTTTAGTGCCTTTGGAATTGATTGGGTGGATAGAAGCCAAAAAAAGATGGCTGACTTGTTAGAAAACATAGCTTTAAGGCCAGAAGATATTACCTTTGCAAGGATATCCAAAATTGAGTGTAAGTCCAGGCCTTCTATCCCAGATAATATTGAGAATTGGCAAGTATTGTCTGATGATCAAGACATATTAAGATTTTTGTAGTGTGAATCTCATTTTGATGGTCAGGAAATGGATTTTAGTACTTATGTCGATATCAAAGATGGAAAAGAAAATGTTCTTGGGAAGGAAGTTTTGCAACTAAAGTCAAATAGGATCCCTAGGGGATTGGTTTCTCTTGAGAGGGAATTTGATAATAAGGAAAGGACTTGTCTTTCTAAATTTGTTGATAAGGTCAATGATTTGGAGGAAGTAAATTTAGGAACAAGTCAAATGCCCAAAAATGTTTACATAGGTAAATGTTTGTCCCCAAGAACTAGAAAGAATTTGATTGATCTTCTCAAAAAATTTAGACATGTTTTTGCATGGTCTTATGAGGATTTGAAGGCTTATAGAGAAGATTTATTCTAGCATGAGATACCATTGAAGGAAGGCACTAAACCTTTTAGGTAGAAATTAAGGCCTGTGAACCCTACTTTGGCACCAAAAATGCAAGATGAACTTAAAAGGATGATGGATGCAGGCATTATTAAGCCTATCAAACATTCTACTTGGGTATCAAATTTTGTTCCAGTTATAAAAAAGAATGGTGGCATTAGACTATGTGTTGATTTCAGGAATTTGAATGTCAATTCTTTGAAGGACAATTATGGCTTGCCTAATATGGAGAATATGTTGTAGAAGGTTACTAGATTAGAGTTAATTTCCATGATGGATGGTTTCTCTAGATATAATCAGGTCATCGTCAAGGAATCAGAACAATTTAAGACTGCATTCACTACCCCTTGGGGAACATATGTTTATGTTAGGATGCCTTTTGGTCTGACAAATGCAGGAGCTACTTTTCAGAGAGCTATGGATGTAGCCTTTGCAGACTTTATAAACAAGTTCCTAGTGGCATATCAGGATGACCTCAAAACATATTCAAATAAGGAAGATCAACATTGTGAACATCTTGAGAGGATTTTTATCAGGGCTTTGGAGTATGGGATTTCTTTGAATCCAAAGAAGTGTTCTTTTGGTGATGTGGAAACCAAGCTCTTAGGAAATATTGTGTCCAAGGATGGAGTAGGAATTGACCCTAAAAGGGTTATGGCTATAGATAAGCTCTCACCACCTAGAAATGTTAAAGGAATATAGTCTTTCTTTGGGCAGGTGAATTTTCTAAGGAGATTTGTTACAAATTTTGTAGAAATCAGTATCCCTATCTCTAGGATGTTGAAAAAAGAGGCAAAGATTGAATGGAATGAATAAGAAGATGAATCTTTCAGAAGTATCAAAAAGGCCATCAAGGATGCTCCTATTTTGAGGACACTTGATTATGGTAAGCCCATCTAGATTTTTTCTTTTGCTTCTTGTCATACAATGGCAGCAGTTTTGTTGCAAAAGAATTCAGAGGGATATGAACAACCCATATCATTTTTTAGTAAATCCTTACAAGTAGCAGAATTGAAATATGATATTACTAAGAAACAGGCTTATGCCTTAGTCAAAGCAGTCAAGGCTTTCATATGTTACCTTATGGGAGCTAGGGTGGTTTCTTATGTTCCTAGTGCTGCAGTTAAGGATATATTGGTGCAACAAGAAGTTTCAGGAAAAAGGTGTAGATGGATTAATAGGATCCAAGAATTTAATATTGATATCCAGATCACAAAATTGGTAAGAGGCTTAGGTCTTGCAAAATTGATGGCACAAAGTAATTTAATTGCAAATCATATAAATATGTTGGAAGAAGAACAAAGGCCATATATTTGTGATATGGATTGTTGTGATTGGTACAGTGATGTCATTGGTTACTTGCAAAAATTGGTCCTTCCCCCTGAGATGGATGAAAATAGAAGAAGAACTGTCAAGTTGCAATCTGCAAGGTATGCTATTATACATGGTAAGTTATGGTGGAGAAGCAATGAAGGAGTATTGCTAAAATGCATAGACCATGAGAGGTCTGAGGCTCTGATAAAGGAAATGCACCAAGGTGTGTGTGGAGGACACTACATGGCAAAGACCACAGCTCACAAGATCCTTAGGTCTGGATTTTGGTGGCCTACAGTTTTTAAGGATACCCATCAGTTTGTAAGAAAATGTGATGCATGTCAAAGATTTGCTGGAAAGTTGAAATTCAATGGAAATTTGCCACTCAAACCTGTTGCAGTTCAAGCTCCTTTACAGAAGTGGGGTATGGATTTCATTGGTGAAATTCCAAACAAGTCTAGTGGTGGACATTCCTACATATTAGTGGCAACAGACTATTTTACCAAGTGGGTTGAAGCTATCCCTACTAGAAAGGCCACTAGCAAGGTTGTGACTGATTTTGTGATGTAAAATATCCTCACTAGATTTGGTTGCCCAGAGACAATTATGGTTGATAACGCAATGTGTTTTAGATCATAGGAGTTTAGTGATTTTTGTCAGCAATATGGGATACACATTTCATTTTCTTCCCCATACCATCCACAAGGAAATGGCCAGGCTGAATCCAGTAATAAAAGTCTTATTAAAATTCTCAAGAGGGTGTTGGATAGAAATAAGAAAGCTTAGGACTCAAAGTTATGGTGGGCATTGTGGGCTGACAGAGTAACTGTAAAGAAAGCCATAGGTTATGCCCCATTTGACCTAGTTTATGGAATAAGTGCTAGATTGCCTCAGAATAACTTATTACAGATGTATAGGTTTATTCAAGCATATGATGGAGATTTGAATGATGAGATGAGAGTGAGAATGGATGAACTGATCCAATTGGAAGAGGTAAGGAGGGATGCACATGAAAGAAATGAGGCATTATAGAGACAATGTAAGAATTTATTTGATAGAAGGACTACTCAAAGGAGTTTTGAGATTGATGATCTGGTCCTGATGTGGAATGCAAGGTTGAAAGATAAGGGGAAACATGGAAAATTTGATCCAATTTGGTTGGGCCCTTATCTTATTGAAAACAAATGGGGGACAAATTCTTATGTCTTGAAGGACTTAACTGGTGATACTTTGGAATTTCCTATTCATGGACAATTTCTAAAGTTTTACTTCTCCTGAAGTATCTTTTCCATGAATAGTAGTTTAGGTTTTCCCCTATTTTCAGTTTGTCTATGTTTTGTTTCTAGGTCGGAATTTTGAGTTGGTCTACTCTCCCAGTGATTTTGAATCCTTGCCATGCCTACAGGAGACATGCATCCCCTAGTATGAGCCACTGTTAGCACTCTGGTAAAATTTCATGGTTCTACCCCTTTTATTTTGGTCTTTGCAGTATTTTCTAGGTTTCTGGCTTAAAACCCTTGCAAATTTTCAAAAAACTAGCCGTTGGTAAAAAATACCCTTTGTTATACCCTGGCCCTGTTCTAATTTCATGTTACTTTTCAGGGTGACTTAAAACCTTATATCCGCATGTGCCTTTTAAAAATTTACTTTACCTTGTGCGTGGTTAGGTTTTTTCATGTGTCGGTGGGGTCCCCTTTATTTTTCCTACATCCTCAGTTAATTTTTCCTAAGTCTGCATGCCCAGCGGTTATTTAATCTTTTCCTAAGTCAATGCTTTAATATTTCCTATGCTTTTAGATTAATGTTTCCCAGGCCCAATGGATCTGACAAGTATCTTCATCTGATGGTGGGCATATCTTCTCATGAGATGTGTCAGAGGCTTGCAAAGATGAGATGACCTTTGATTCATTTCCATGATGTAGCCCTTTCGATGCAGGTGAATCCACTGCCAGGTAGGCTCACATGGTGGTCTATCATTTGTCAAAATATCCTTAAAGGCATGGCAAGCCTGGTATCTCAATCAGATGATTCTTGATCGATGGTTGGCATATAAGCACATAGAATCTTTGGAGCCTTTCAGATCTTGCGCCAGCCGTTTGATCTTCTAGGTGGTATAAAGTTCTCGGTGGGTCCTAACTGCCAGGTGTGCCATGTTAGCATTTTCCTATTGGTCCATGGGTAAACAACTTAGCATGTGTCAGTGTGACCTAATTTTTGGATGGGTCAGAGGGTCCTGACATCCATAATCCATCCAACGACTGGCGTATGTTCGAATATAATCTTGGGGGTCTATGAGATCTTAAGATGGTTGTTGATCTTCTAGATGTAGGCCTAGTTTGTTGATGGTCCGGATAATATTGTGTAGTGGTTCTGACAAATTTTTCAAGTGTTCATTAGTTCACGTAATGTTTTAGTGGAGGTCTTGTAGACTTAGCGATTTGGCGAACAGTGGTCGTGTAATCACTAAATAGTTTAGCGGTGCTCTCAAAGTTCTCACGAATGGGTGAAAGGTCTTTCAGTCACCTATTCACTAGATTTTTATAAAGTAAAAATATAACCCGCGAAATGGAATAATCAGACGACAATGACTTAAAGTTGACTGAGATTTGAATGAGGACCACTGATCTACTACAGGTGCCATAAAGTGACCATTTATATCCAAATTCAAATTTTTGCAGAGGGTTTGCAACGACAAAAAGTACCAAAATTCAATTTTTGAGTGGCTAGAGTGGGTGAAAATGGTTGTCAACTATTGCAGTGTGGTCCAGGCTGCCATGGGTAGTTGCAGAGGAATGTCTTGCCATGAGAAATTAAATGAGGTAGTACTCAAGATGTGTTGCGGGGATCTTTTTGGTTGGATTTCCTGGGTTTTGTGATGATTTTGTACTTGGGACCGGTACAGAACTAGATAGCTATTGAAATTGAACTATTTTTGAGCTTACCAGCTACAGCTTGGTCCCTGCCATGTCTGTGTTAAACTCCTCTATGGTGTTAGGTGGTTTTGACTTTTTGAATTGGGGAATCATCATTATGCTTGTATTGTTACCCTAGTATAGAGGGAATTTTTATGATCATTCAAGATTATTGGGAGTTAGGTATTCAAATCTTTTGGTTGTGAGTCCTCTTCTCAGTCTGAATTGTAATGACTTGTTTTATTATTTGTTGACAGTAGAAAGAAAGTTGCAAGTCTAAGCTATAATTTGCAAGCATGGTTTTCTTGGACTAATTGTATACACTTGAGGATTCTTCATACTTAATGTAGATACATGATTCTTCTCTCTCCTTTGTGTCAATGCGGATAGATTTTGAACTTTCTAGTTCATTGCATATTAATTTATGTATGTGTCTTCATTCTTGAGTTCTGATCTAGGATTAGATGAAACAATTCTCTAGATGGGACATAGATTTATCTCTTGTCTATGTAAGGATATTCTATAAGTAGTAAAGGAGATTGTAAATGTGTTTATGGCTTTGAATCTTAGATATACTCTAGTGTGTGTGTATAGTGTGTCTAAGAGATTCTGTCCAATGGATGAGGCACTGGCCTAGATGAGTACTTCTTTATTAACATATATTGATTGAGGTTGTTATGATTCAAACACATAAATTAAGAACCATTCCTAAACTTTAAGTCTTTGGTTGTAATGTTCTACCCTATAGTAATGAAGAGTCAATGAATGTGAGGTTAGCATTTAGCACTTTCTTACTATTCAATCTATTGTTTAGACCTAGTCTTTGGTGTGTGAAGTGTTGGCTCAACAACTTGTTTCCACATGGTGCCAAGTTTACACTATGATTGACAAATTGGTTAGTCTTCACTCCAAAGTCCGACAAGGGAAAAAGGGCCAATTGATGAGGATAAAGAGAAATCCTCCTTCTACTTCGAGCTCCACATTCACTCAGGTGGGTATTGCCTCATCTACACACTCATGACTCTTCTTGGTGTGATGAACAAAAGGCCTACAGATGTATTATTGTGGAATAGTTTCCAGACCCCTGTATGTATCCTATACCCCAATAAAACCAAATGTGATGCAAAAACTTGCTCTACATGCAATGAGTCTAAAAACCAGACGGGACCTCCTACTACTACTACCAACATGAAGGGAAAGGATTTCATTTCAATGATTGATGTTGGGTTGAATGGATCCCTAAAGTATCCTAAGTCTCTCATAGATCAGTGCCTTATCCAATGGGAAGCAGAGTCAAATACTTCACTGCAACAGAGCTATGAAACAAGAAGACAACACACTCACCCTGACCAAATCATACATTACCAAACCACCTGTGCACCCAAATATGCTATCACCTATCCAAAGAAAGACCTAGGAACAGGAAATACATTAACTAGCATCCACTGGAAGACAAGCATGATGCATCTTTGATACCTCATCTCATACATATCTGAACACCAGTCCTAGACTCAGTTGCTTCTGAGAAAAACAACTCTACTACAGACACTCACTGGAAATGCAAGTAGAAAAACTATAACACCCTTGATGCTACAGTTAATAAGTCTAAAACCCAAATGGAGACAATCTGAGAGCAGAACAAATATATTAAAATCTTATACATAAGACATCTGTTACAATTCCATTATATTCCCATAGCTAGAGAGGACAGAGGGAACACACTATATGTAGAGAAGAAGGAAAACATTGTAGGAAGAACATTCGTGGAACCAGTCCCCACAACTGTGGCAGAAAGGAACCCAGACAAAGACAAAAATTCAACACTATCTACCATTAGTTGCCTTGGAAACCCATGATAGGTTGCAACAAGCTACGGATAGCTAAGGCATAGCCTTCACCCACCACACCAAGAAACAGCCAGAAAACCAGTCATTTCTCAACAAACAGGGTCAATTCTGCATTTAATTCCATAAATTTGGTACCCCCTATTCCTCAAAAATTCAAATCAAAATGCAATGGTCACTTTACACTTCATGGGTTTTATGTTCTTCAATTGCTTGCCCCCATTCGTGCAACTACACAGTCACAACCCACTGCCATAGGAAACAGGCTCCAAAATATGTTTGGTCGCATGATCGCAAGCCATGGAAATGACCCTTGTAATCATGCAATCGCAGTCTCCTAACCACAGCCAACAGTCAGCCCAAAAACCCTTTGCAAAGTCCTTCACCATATTATCCACAGCGACCAATCAAACATCAACACCTCAGCACCCGGAAGATGCCCCACCTGCCACCGAGTCCACCAAATAGCCACAAACGGGCCCCAGGACACGTGGCATCCTATCGCATGATCGCATAGCCCAGAGACGGGCTATGCAAACATGTGACCACCTATAGACCACAACCTTGTCATGACCACAACCGTCAATAGAAGATGTCAGTCGCATGATTGCATAGCCCTACAAAAGGCTATGCGAACATGTGACTAACCGCCAGCAAACCACCATGTGTCACACCACCAAACTGCAACCAGCACCACTCTATCGATGGGCCCCTAGGACATGTGGCAAGTGGTCACATGATCGCATAGCCAAAAACTAGGCTATGCGACCATGCAACAACTAATCATAGGCTACCACATCACCACCTCGCATGACTACCAAACTGCAACCACCAACAGCCAAGAGCCAGGACCCATGCGGATAGATGGCAAGCGGTCGCATGATCGCATGTTAGAAAAGTCTAACATGCGGCCATGTGACAGCCAATCAGGAAAAGCCTAGACCCACACCCATGTCAGACTTGCATAGTTGAGGGAACGCCAGCAAATAGGGAACTAGTGCGAGGTCAAAAACACACAATGTTTTCAACGGAAAAGATAAAAAACACAAGGCTTTCAACAGACCGAAAGATAAGCGCACAAAAGCAGGAAGCACAGGGTCGAAAACAACAAAGGCCAAAAACATCATGGACTTTTAGAAACACTGTGGGTTTTCGACACTATGGAAAATTTTGAAAATGCTTCCCGCGGACCTTAGAATTTTAATAACTTTCTGGGCTTTGTGAATCAGGAAATGCGATCTGGACAGGAGCAAGGTGACACAACAAAGAGCACAAGGTAGGACAACAAAACAAAAACATTGCAGGGAATAGGCCAATTTCACAAGATTTTTGCCATGACAGAAAATTAGCCTAACATGAAGTATAATTTTCACTGGGTTAGGTGCACCCACCTTGGTTTTGCAGAGCCTAAAGCAGAAGAGGGCATTCTTGTCCCTACAGTTGGTCCAGTTACCCTAAGATCCCTATACATTTTGGAGCTAACCATTCCTAAAATCTATCTGAGGGTATATTGGCAGCCTAGGAGCATAAGCGTCATTTTGAACACCAACAGTAGCTACAATTGATCCACTAAAGTACCTACTAAGCAAAGCTACCCTCACAGGTAGATTAGCTAAATGGGTCATGCTCTTAAGTGAATTTGACATTGAATATGTGAAAAGAAAAGCAATAAAAGGATAGGTAATTACTAATCAATTAGCAGATGCACCTATGATTGATGATACACCAATGCAAATGGAATTTCTAGATTCCTCTATCATGACTCTTTCTTCTAGAGAATGGTAGTTATTCTTTGACAGCTCCTATACACAGAATGGATCAAGAGCAGGCATATTATTGATAACTCCTCAAGGATACTCAATACCAAAAGCATTCAGATTAAAGTTTCCTTGCACAAATAATATTGCAGAATATGAAGCCCTTTTTAATGGCATGAAACTAGCAATTGAGTGGAGAGTAACATAATTACACATTCATGGAGACTCTCAACTTGTTATGCATCAAGTCAATGATGTTTACCAAACTAAAGATGACAAGCTCATTCCTTACAAGAAAATGGTGGATGATCTTAAGAAGTATTTCATATCTATCACATTTGAGCAAATTCCTAGAATAGAGAACAAGGCTGCCGATGCAATGGCAACATTATCTACTTTATTACAGTAGCCTGAACATGAGCTATGCTACGAGTTCCTGGTGGAAGCACTATCTTATCCTGCATATGATTCCCTCAAAACCTGCATGATCTGCACTGTTATTGGTCATGATTCATCTAGATACGAACACCTATTTTCCTATCTTCAAGACCAAATCATTCCTGATACCTTCAACCACCATAAAAAGAGATACCTTATCCGTAATGCCTCCCGATATGTCATCATTGGTCATGATCGTTACAAATGAGGTCTAGATAGTATGCTACTTAGATGTTTAGAACAAGAGGAGTCTCAACATGCATTAGAGGAAGTCCATGGTGGTATTTGTGGGTCACACTCGAATGGTTTAACACTAGCTTGAAATCTTATTAGGGCTAGGTACTATTGGCTTGAAATGGAGAAAGAGTCTATCAAGTTTGCTAAGAACTGTCAAAAGTGCCAAGTGCATGGCAACTTAATTCATGCTCTAGGGAGAGATCTAATTCCCTTTACTACACAATGGCCTTTTCATCAATGGGCCTTTGATCTTATAGGAGCTATACATCCTCATTCTTCTAATGGACATACCCATATAATCATAGCTACAGATTATTTTACAAAATGGGTAGAAGCAGTCCCTTTGACACAAGCAACTAGAAAGCAAATATCTATGTTCATATTGAACTATATCATATGCAGTTATGGGATACCTCATTCCATAATTACAGATAATGGTGGACAATTCAAGAACAAAGATCTAGATGATTTATGTGCTAAATTCAAGATTACACAACATTGGTCATCTATCTACTATCCTTAAGGGAATGGACAAGCAGAGGCTTCTAACAAGAATCTATTGAAAATCTTGCACCGTACAGTTAATAAAATAGGAAGAGACTAGCATCTCATGATCAATCTAGCTCTCTGGGCCTATAGAACAAGTATCAGAACACCTACTGGGGCTATTCCTTTCACTTTAGTTTATGGGTTTGAAGTGGTATTGCCTATTGAGGTTGAAATCCCATCACTAAGAATCAGAATGCATGGTCTAGTAACTGATGATGACTACAGAGTGTCTAGGTTGCAAGAACTTGAACTACTAGATGAGTGCAGACAAGCAGCATATGATCATCTCAAAGTATATCAGAAGAGAATGTCTAGAGGTTACAACAAGAAAGTCAGACACGGAGAATTTCAGGTTGGTGATCTAGTCTTGAGAGAAAATCCTAAAAATCAATCACATTGAGAACGCAAGGGGAAGTTTGAACCCAACTGGTTGGGTCCCTTTGTAATCACTGCTACTTTTGGCTCAGGTGCCTATCAACTCTCAATGACTAAAGGAGGATAGCTTCGCGAACCAATCAACATTCTCCATCTGAAGAAATTCTACGTCTAAGGCATTCAATCTATGGTAAAATGTCCTGAAAAAATGAACATCTTGGTGAAAACCTAGCAAGAGGCACCTTGATGATTCACAAAAAAAAAAGTAAAAAATATCAAAAGTACAAAAAAATTGAAAAAATGAAAAATACAAAAAAATGAGAAAAAGAGAAAAATTGCCTTGGTGAAAACCTGAAAATAGGCACCTTGGTAGCAAAAATAGAATCTCTACCAAGATGGTGAAAACCCAGCAAATGGGTGCCACTTGTTTCAAAATGCTCCATCTATCAGCCCAATCTTGGTCTTTCCCAGCTTTTTGTCTTGCTTTAGTTTGTGCATATCTCCCGGTTTGTTTCTGCATTCTTGTTTTCAATAAGTCAATTTGTACACCAATCAGATCAAGCATCGGTATCCTATTAATGTTAAAACTTGGGGGCAATCAATGTCATATCCTATGGCCTCCAATGTATCTTTAGACGAGTCATATCCAGTCTGAGTCCTTTGCAGCTTCATTTGAGCCAGTCAGTCTGTCTTGTCTCCAGAAAGGATTTTAAATCTACAACAACGCAATCAAACATCGAACACAAACTGAAAACAATCTATGCTTTTTACATGCTTTTATCTCCTTGTACGCTTACTGATTCACATTGATATTTTTGCATATTATGCCCTTTCGAGCTCTTCGATGATGTCCTTTACAAGATTTAGAGAGTGATGACTTGGGGCATAATCTTTTCTTTGTCTTCTGCTTGTATGTGAAAATCTAACAACTTTGGAAATTCTGGATTGAAATGGTGTCCGACTGTAAGAGCCTCTATCTTGAATTAGATGGCCATGCGTACCTCGACCATTGATACCCAAAAAATCCAAAGAAGTTTGATCTAAATATTGTCTTTTTGAGTGAGTTCTTTCTCCTACTATGAAACACGATCTTACCTAAGGATGTGAATGATAAAGGGTCACTACGGGTAATTCACATTGGATTTATAATGATCTCTTGACTATTTGATGTGTTTGTAATGCAAGGTGTATTCTGGTCATCACGACATTGATGTTTTGATGCTTATACAAATTGAAATATCAAATTGGACATAATATTCAGGTCATCCTGGCGTTTGTGCCTTGGTGCTTATATGTAATTCGACATTCCAAAAATAAAATCAATATTCATATATCTATGGTTGATTAACTAGTGGATTTTGTATTGATTCTTGCGCATACAAATTGATATTCATATGTCTATGGTTTCATAACTAGTGGGCATTGTATTGATTTATTCGGTTACCTAAAAATTCAATGATGAGAATGATCGACACATGATCAGTGACTAGGTCCTAGGTCTTAGGTTTGCATCTCTCTTTGCACTTTGCACTTTGCATGATCTCACAATGGTTGGATAAACTTCAATGCTTAAACAATTCTTCAATCACAACTTCAAATCTAACAGAGAGCTGAATCCTACAAGAAGGTTGCTCCAATGAAACAACAAGTAGAATCCTTTTTCGAGATCAAAATCAAAATTTGAGATAATTCATATTATTAACTACTTGCATAATCGACCTTCAATCATCACAGAAATCCAGAATTCAACTTAACTGATTATCTTACATCAAACTATCAAAATTTCAACTTGGTCAACTATGGTCAATTCATGGTTTAACCTTGTCAAACTTGGTCTCCAGGACCTCCAAATGATGCAGAACATGTTCTTGAAAGTGTACAACCACTTCTCAAATCAATTAACATGCTTCTGAACCATACAACGCTGACTTTTCTTGTCATATTTCAATTTTAATCCCAAAGGGGGCATGGTATTGCATATCATTCAAAGTCTGTAATCTAATTTGAAATCATATATTTCCTCACTAATCAAGACAACAAGCACGTCTAGTTACTGATTCATCAAAAAGACCTCATTGCTTGGGGCAAATCAATCATCACTCAGGGCATATCAAATTCATCGAGATCCATATCAATCTGGTATTTCTCTTAACTTGTAAATTGTATTAGTTTTTGTAACTATCAGTTCAATTGTGTTATTTCCTTAGTTCTTCGTAACTGAAGGGTTCAGATGTGATACCAATGTGATTCAATACAAGGACAATTGGGTCTAGAATTGGTCACTCACTTGTTCACAATCATAAGGTTTAGAATCAGGTGTTTTGACACTTTTTCACAATCATCGGTTCATTTGTTGTTATAGTTAACATTATCTTTGGTCATTCAGGACCTAATATCTTCATATCAATTTCAATCAGTTTCTACTTCATATCAATATCAATTTCAAACATCAGTTTCAATATCATACACAGATTGTCTATGAACCATTGCGCTCCGCACAACAATTCAAAGAGGGGCAAAATGTAATACCCCAAAAATGGGCTATAAGTTCATTAACCTCCTATATCGACACATCAAACGAAATCGACATCAAAGTCCTAACCTAAGGCACATCTGAACATTATCAAATCCTAATTCATTACCTCAAATTCTGCATCGGGGAATATTCCTAGTAATATTCCTATTTATCCTAATTTTCTTTAATTTAATGATTATTTGGCAATAAAACCTATTTATCCTAAAGTTTGATTAATTGAATATTCTAAATATTTAATTAATTAGATTTAATACTACCACTTAATTATTTAATTGGATTTAATTATATTTATTCTTAAATTGTATTATTTCATTTTGACAAAATCAAATATCCTATGACTAATTGATTAAATTCTTACTTAATTAATTAATGTCAATTGTCAAATTTAATAATATAGTTTTTAAATAAAAGTTTGATTTAATAATTGATTAACCCATAAATCAATTGTTTTATTTTTAAAATAAGTTAAGTTGAGGATAAATCACTTTATTTATTTAATTAATTCATAATTATTATGCATGTTGGAGCTTTTCCTTGCAGGACCAAACTTGAATCAATAGATGGGCTTGATTCTCAGGGTGGGCACTCAAGTTTGACAAGAAAATAGTCCAATTGATGAGGATTGAAAGGAATCCTCCTTCTTCTTTAAGCTCCACATCACTCAGGTGGGTATTGCCTTATCTACACACTCAACACACCTCATGATAAACAATAGGGCTGCAAATAGATTATTGTGGAATAGTCTTCAAACCCCTTTAAGTATCTTGTACCCCAATGAAGAAAATTCTTAATGCAATAGCCCTGCTTGCATAGAATGGGTATGAAAACCAGAGACCTATCCTAACAACATGAAAGGGAAAGGGTGGAACTGAATGTAAATGATTTAATGATGGGTTTGAAAGGACCCGAGAGATACCCTAAGTCCCTCATAGACCAGTGCCTTATCCAAAGGGCCACAGAGTCAAATACCCTATTGCAATAGATAGCTATGAAACAAGAAAGCAATAAATTCAATGTGTTGATGCCTAACATCAATCACACACCATGACCAAACCTCACTTTAAGAACCCACTTGTGTATTCAAGTATGTTATCACCCATCTAAAGGTTTTTAACCCTCCCCTTAGAAGAGACCTATAAACAAATAATGCATTAACCAACATCCACTGGAAGACAAGCATGACATATCTTTGCACCTCAGCTCATACATACATGAAAACTAATCGCAAACCAGTTATCTCTATGAAGACAACTCCACTTGCAAACACATAGGAAATGCAAAAAGAAAAATCAAACACCCTTGATGTATGATTAATGAATTCAGAATTCAAATGGAGATAGCTCGGTTATAGTAAGAATAAATTGAGTCCTTGTACATAAGAAAAATCAATTACAATATGCATTATATTCTCTGAAACAACAAAGGAAGAAAGAACACCCTATATGTAGAGAGAAGGAGAAAATCTACAAGAAAAGGACCCTTGATGGAACCAGTTCTCCTCAAAATTGCAGAAGAAGGAACCCCTAAAACAACTAACACAACTCCCTTTATACCCCCTAGTCATCTTGGAATCCTAAAAGGATGCATCAAGCTTCAGATGACTAGGGTTTGGGTTCCAACAACTACACCAACCCTAATTACAACAAAAATTAGAAATCTCAGAGGGAAAACTAGGTACAGGTCTGTCAAATCATAGGATGATCTTCATGAATGAAAAAAATCCCTGAGGAGTACAAGAAAATCATAAATTTCACCATACAAACCAATCTAATCAGACCTGCAAAATGCCTTGAGCCACCAAAAATATCCATCCCCACATGGTACAAACCCTCCTGCAATTGATCATGGCAGCATGGACCACACTACAACCACTAGCGCCACCAAACAAATCAAATCCAGCCTCTAAAGAAATTAAAACCTGTCCTTTCTATCATTGGAAACATCTCAGGAAATTCAAATTTGAATTCCAACGGTCACTTCATGGTGCCTGCAATATATCAGCGGTCAACATTTGAATTTGAGCTATCTTTAAGTCGCAACCATCAGATCTCTCCTTTTCATGGGTCTATGTCTTTAACTCATCCAAACACATCGGGTTAACTCCTAGCGACTATGTGACAAGGCTTTTTCTTATTTGCGAGATGAAAAACTTAACCACCACTTAACCCCACGAACTAGTGAACAAAGGAAAACAAACTTACCCTGGTTACATCTGGCGAACTAGTGACAAAAGGTTTTCACTAGTTCGCAGAACATTTTAAGCCACCGCTAAAATACTTAGCGATCACGTGGCCCTCCTTCGTTGAATCGCCAGACCTTTTAGAACTCCACTACTTTTCCTAGTGAATGAGCGAACCATTTTGAACTTTTCTCAGGCCGCTAAGAATTTTGTCAGAACCTCTAAACCTTTGGTCCCCGCTCGGACCTGCTTTATGCCATTTGTCATTACATCATTCCCTATCGCTGCTTAATCACCACTCACAAAGGACCCATAATCTGTAAGCTTGCAAATCGGATGGTGGGTGTAAGATCTCATAGCTTTGACAAAACTCATGAGAAATTACGCCGACCATAGATCTTGTCCTCATGACTGACCCTTCTGACAACGACCCATCTTGCTGATTCCTCGCATTGACCAATAGAACTTGAACAACTCTGCACCACCTAGCAAGTGGTCCTGTTAGCACCTTGAAAAATTTTCATGCCTCTAGCCCTTTTCTTCTAGTATCTACAGTTGCTTTTAGGTCTCTGGCATTAACACTTGTTTCAAATTTTTGAAAAACTAGCCGTTGGTGTGAAAACCCTTTGTATTGTCTTGGCCCTGTTCTATTTTAATGTTACTTTTCTAGGCCACTTAAAAACCTTTTAACACATGTGCCTTATTGTTTTAATCACCTTGCGCCTGGTGGGCTTTAATATTTCCTAAGGTGCTATGCCTTTATTTTTTCTTAGTCTGCTGCTTTAATATTTCCAAGGTTTCACCCCTTTAAAGTATGTGGTTTTTGTTAATTCACAAGACTGTTTGGTGTCAGAGGTCTCTGACATGGGAATTTGTGACCATGTGCCATCTGTCCTGGCGGGCCCTGTCTTCCTTCCCTGTTGACTTGTTAATGAGTGAGCAGAATCAATGATCATCACTATACCGTTGAGGGAAGATGCGCGGGTTTTAACATCACGCCTTTACAATAGCCGTCTGATCTCCTAAAGGATTAAACTGTGGGTCCATAATGACACATATGCACAAATGATGGTCTCTTATTGGCCCATGTATTAACACGTTGGTAGCTGTCAGTGGGGCTAGGTATTTTGAGGCTCAGTGGGTTATGACAATGACAGAGCATCAATGGTCGGTGTGTAATCTAATGGGTTTTCTATGACACTTGCGATCTTAAGACCACCATTGATTTCATTTCCTATCAGAGGGTTGTCAGGGTAGGGAAAGATTCTACATCTGATGGTTGTCTCATAATTTGATGGAATCTTGGAGGGCTATGCGAAGATGAGACAGCCGTCGATCTTCTTGTGCAGGCCCATTAAAATTGCCTCAATCTTTTGGCGGTCCTCATAAAGTGTTTGGCGGTTCTGACAATTTTCAATGCTTTTTACTCATTCGAGAAATGAAATGGCAATATTCTAAAATGGCTGGTGATTCAGTGAGTGTGTATTCACGTGATCGTTAAACTACTTGGTAGATAGATAAAGTTCTTCACGAACTGGCAGAAACCTCCAGTCGCCAGTTCACCAAATGTTGCTGGGATGAGTTAAATTCCTTTGGCCGCCAGTTCGCGGGGTTAAACGGTGGGTTAAGATTTCATTTCACAAATAGGAATTACCTTGTCGCGTGTTGGCTAGGAGTAAACCTGGGGTATCTGGTTGAGTTTAGGACTTAAAGCCCATGAAATAAAGAGATCTAACAGTTGCGATATAAAGTTCACCCAGATTTAAATTATGACCACTGATTTGCTGCTGGCACCATGGAATTGACCGTTTGATTTCAAATTTGAATTTGCAAAGGGTTTCCTATGACCAGAAGGACTAAAATTGAATGCTTTCATGTCCAGATTTGATTTGTTTAGTGGCACTTACTATTGCGGTGTGGTCCAAGGTGTTCCATGATCATTTGCAGGGGTTTGTACTATGTTTTTTTTGCTCTAGGTGTGCTGCAGGTGGCCGAACAAGTTGACATTTTGGATGTTTTTGTGGTTCTTAGTACCTTCTCAGTGAGATTTGTCATGATTGGAATCACTTCAGGATTTTCTTTCTCCTGGTTTCCTGGGTTTCTTTGCCTGTAATAAATTTGTGACCATTTCTAATGGGTTTAGTGGGTGAAACCCTAACCCTAGTCATCCATAGCTTGTTGCAATTTGTTTTGGGTTCCCAAGATGACTAGTGATGGTATAAGTTGTAGCTTTTTTTATTTAGTCAGGGTTCCAAAACTTTCTTTTGGTCCTTGGTTGTCGTTGATGGTATTATACTGAGCAAGGAGAGCCTAGATTTTGGGTCTGTTTCTTCAGCATTTTGTTGTTTTGATAATGTATTGATTCTGAAAATTAATGAGAATACACTTGAATTCTTGTCTCAGATCTTTGATTATCTTCTTTTTCTAATTGTTGATTCATATATGTTAAGGTCACAATGTGGATTAGCATATGGTAAACAAAGAGTATTGTGATATCATCTTGGAGTTCCTAACAAAGTTAGGATTAAAGCCTTTAGGGTGATTTTAGTGAGTTCATCATTAGATTGGAATTTGATGATCATGTTTGGGAGTGAGGGGAGTAATAGGCAAAGCACTTACTTTGAGTTCATATGTATTTGAGTTAAGTTTTTAGGTTGATATATGTTATTTAATGACTCTTTTCCCTGGGATGAGGCACTGGTCTGTTCTTTGGAGGCAGTCCATCATCATCAATCACACACATAAATTAAATGATAAAATCTTTCAATCAGTTAGTAAGGGGTATAGTTGTATATTGTTTTGAGACTCCTTTGAAGAAGTGAGTCAAGGGTACACCCACCTGAGCATTAAGGCTCAAAGTGTAGGAGGATCTCTTTTGATCCTTGTTAATTGGCCCTCTTCCTTGTAGACTTTGGAGTGGTGATAGAGTCAAAGATATATTAAAGTTATCCATCAAAGTATAAATCTACAAGTTGAAGATCAAGGGGAACTCTCAACTGGTCCTACTACACCATCATCCTTTCCTCCAATGAAAATCATTCACGTCAGCTTCAAATTTCAAAGGACCCACCTACATCAGTTGCCTGAGGAAAAGTAAAATCAATGATTGTCTGAAGATCTCATGCGTCTGACACATCCCTTAAGAACTTACACCCATCATCGATTCTCTGCAGATGTCAGGACCCTCTGACAAGCCAAAAACTAGGTCCCACTAACAACCACCAACACATTACATCACCAACCAATAAGAGACCACCAACTGCGCTGACCTGGCACTGGACCCATTGACAACCTTTACGTTAGATTCCAAATCGATGATTGTTGCATAATCGTGAAGGGGAAGAATATTCCTTGTGATCATGCGACAACCACCAGATCTTCAAGCAACTGACAACTTGACCCCACCCCACCATATCATCTTTTCTTTTGGTCAATGAGGAGATGCCACTTGAGCCTATGTGGCAGTGGACCTGCCTGCAAAGAAAGGCTATGTCATGAAAAGGGATCAACGGCCGTCGCAAAAGCGCAAGCCTCTGACAAAACCCTTGCGCTTTCATGAAAACCATTTGATCAAGATGGTGTCAGAAAGCCGGGCCCAAGAAATATTAAGGCTGAAACATAGGAAATATTAAAGTGTAGGACTTAGGCTTTTAGGAAAAATTAGGTGCTGAGGACCATAGGAAAAATTAAAGGCCGTCAGGGGTAAAACTTAGGAAAAATTAAACAGGGACTGACCAATAATAAAAAGAATGTGCGTTTTAGGAATTTTAAGTGACCCAAAAAGTAACTTAAAATTAGAATGAAGCCAAGGCGCACTTAGGGTTTCTCATTACAACAACTAGTTTTTTGAATTTTGCAAGGGTTTCAAACCCAGAGACATAAAAATGACTGCAGGGACTAGAAGAAAAGGCTAGAACCAGGAAAATTTTTGTAGGGGTAGACCACTTTCTAAGGAATTTAGTTGTGACATGAAAATGGGCTAACAATGCACATCCAAAAAATAGTTAAACTTGAAATCAGAAAATCAATTCAAGTTGTTTTAAAATAAACTCAGCTCTGATTTGAGTTAAAAAGTTGTTTTTGCATGATTTTGTGAGTTAATTATCTTTTATTCTTTGATAACTCAAAAATCAACCTGAGTTTATCTGAGTGATTTATGGCTTTTTCCATGCATCCCCAAAGCCCTGGATTTCTATAAAATCAAGGCTCATCTCTTCATAATTCATCTCTCATAATTTGCAAACTTATGTTGGTGAATTGGTATCTGAAGAATTGAAGCTTCTTTTGCGAATCAACAACTTTTGTGAGATCAATCTTGTTTTAGTTTCATATCATTTAGGATATCATTGTTAGATTAATTGTATTGCATATCAGTTTTTCATTTAGAATAGATTCATATCAGTTTATTTCATTTTATTGCATAGAAAACTAAAAAAATAGATTAATTTGCATTCATCTCATATCTAGATTTTTCATTCAAAACCTTTGTTTAGGTGTCATCAAGGTCACTGATCTCGGTCTAATCTGAGAATACATACTCGCACCTACTAGAAGGCAGTAAATCACCTAGTTAGATTAGTTTTCATTTCACTGCACAATTTTGATTTTAGCTAACCTCTAATGTTTTACTGAAGTGTTGTATCTATAGCTAGGTACAAAATTCACACACACACTTTTGTCTAAAATCTTAAATAAAAAAATATTATCATTTGATTTTGTTTAATGTGGTCAGACATACACCTACTTGTTATCTTTCTAGTCCTGATTGATAAACTTATTAAAAAATAGCTATAACTTTCAAACTGTATAACATTTTTGGAATCCAAAACATGTGTCACATTCTATGCTTTTCCTACTACAAGAAAAAAAAAAAGAATTTTTCAATTTGATAAAGTTTAGACTAAGTTAATGTGGTCAGACAAGAGAATTTTTATATTCTAGAAAATTTGTAGAAGAAAAATCATAATTAATTATCTACATGGAAAAAAATTACAAAAAAATATGTGTCACATCCATACATGAGTCTACTACTTATATCTAGAATCTTGTAAAAACAAATTATCATTTGATTGTGTTTAAGGTGGTTAGACATACACCTACTTATTTATTACTTGAATTTTTTGTACTACTACATTGAAATTTGAAATTTTCAACATATAGAATAATTGTTTTTCAAAAAGGCCTAGTATCTTAGAAAGTAAATTCAATTTTCTACAAATTCTCTTCTTACATATTTTTGATATAATATTTATAACTTGTTCAAATTTTTATGTCAAATTTCCTAGACCTGATTTTCTGAATTTTCATCACCACTTAAGGGCCTAGTTTGGCATACCATGGTCCTGCACATACCCTTACTCAAAATCTCTTTGAATATTTTCTCATGAATTCCTCAATCTCAGGAACAGTCAATGTAGGAAATGCCAAAACTAGGGATTGTCCCCTCATGCTCTTCTTAGTATTCAAGACATAGGTCCATTTTTGTAAAATTATTTCCTCTAATACCTTTGGTAAGTGTTGGGAAAATTCAATAGGAACTCTTTTGAATCTTATCGTCATTTGTATTATGGCCTCTTCTATTTTATTTTGATCCTTAGTTGACAAGTGCTCAAACCGACTAATTAGGAGATCACTAAGTCTTCCATTCTCTATTATTTCTTTTGCTACCTCATCTATAGACCGACTCTTATTTACTACAACTTTAAACTGATCATTATCATCTTCATCATAATTTCCCCTAGTTAACTTTCTTCTTTTCTTTGGGGCTTCAACAGTAGTTTTAGTACATCTTTTCTTATATGTTTTTTGTTGTTGTAGCAGTAGTTGGCCTTATTATCTTTGCAACTCCTTTCTTTAGTGGTGGTGAGGCTCTAGTTGTTGATCTTGTTCGTGCCCTTGTCTGCACTTCTAACTACTTCTTCTTTGGAGTGGGGGTACTAGAAACTGGTGTAGAGTTTTCATTTTTGTCTGACTCAATTTCCTCACTGTCATGTGGTTTGTCAGAAAGAAGTAACTGACCTTCAGTTGCTACCTCAACTGGTGTACTATCAGATGATCCAGTATCATCTCCAAAATTCTCTATTAAGTTCTTCATCATTTTTCTTGACTTTTGTGTTATCTTACCAATAACTAGGCCTGTTTTAATCCTTGTCTTGGCATCTTCATAGGTTCCAAACCTCTCTGCATTTACATCCTTTGGTACAACCAACAAAGCTTGTATTGATTTTGAAGAAAAATCAATATCTATCTCATACCCCATTTGGGCTAACCATTTTGTCCTAGGCTCTACAACCTTAATCAATGTGTGGTTGTGTCAACAAGAAAACATATGTCCTGTTCATAATCTTCCACTAGTTGACTAAGAATTCTGCTACGAGAATTCATCTTGCTTTTCAATTTCTCAAAGTAGTTGTCTAAAACATTATTAAGATTATTTTCCAAGCCCTTAATAAAATCTAAAGTTTTTACTATAATCGGGTTGTTGGTTGACCACTCTATATTACCAACAGAAGGGAAATATCATTGCACATAAAAGAATATGCAAACTATCAAGGATCCAAACTTATATGTATTTGACTTTGTCGACCAAATTTTTTTCATGTTCACTTAAACTTGATTCAATAGAAGCTCGGAAAGGTCCAACTGATAACCTTTCTTAACTATTCTATAGGCAATGTCAATGGCTCCACAAGGCACACTATTCTTTCTGCTCGACTGATAAATAAATTTTATAACCGATGACATGAGCTGCATATTTTACCTCTGGGTCTTTGATCTTGTTGATTTTCATTGCTCAGTCATCCCACTCGGCTCCAATGTTCTTCTCAATTTCTTCCCTAGGTTCACTATGAATTGCTTTAGCCTTATTGGTAGTAGGATAGCCGGTAACATCATGACCCATCTTCTTTGTTATCTTTACCGGCTCATCTAACCACATTTTTCCATCATGAAACTTGCTAAGAACAACCCTAATCCATTCGCTCTTAAATTCCCTCAGAAAATTTAGGGCATTCATCAAATCAATAACTTCCAGTAGTTTGTGTTTGGGTTTCAGCTTTCCATCTTCTCTACATAGCTTCTAGTAAGTTGCATACATGTCAAAATCTCCAATCTTTCCTATTTTGCAGTGACTGTATGATCTCACATCCTCGACTAGAAGAACCCTAGGTGGTAGCTTGAGAAAGCACCCACTTGATCAATTTTCGATGCAACTTCAAGATGAAGTTTGTATTGGGGTTTCTTGCATGTTGTATAAACTATAAGGTTTAATTCCTCCTCCTCTGCAAACTTAGATTTATTCACTTTCTATGTGGATGCCATTGTTTCTTGAAATAGGGTTTTGGTAAGTATGAGTACTAACAGCTCAATAGTAATAGTACTTACATAAAAATACTGATATAGCTCTTAATCTCTCTGAAAATTAGTTTCTTGAAATCGCTCCTGGAAACTCTTTTCTCTTCTTAATCACTAGTGAAAAATGAACTAATTTCATCATGTATTTATAACCTTTTCAAATTCTCACTCAAAACCTTTTGCAATAAATGCTCGACCTACTCATAGCTCGACGACAACTGTCAAACTCGATGAGTACCACAAAATACTAATAGTTCGGTTAACACATAACTTTTTCACTTGGTTAATACTGATACTCGGTTAAATTTGCATAATAGTCACTGACAGGTAACTCCTTACTCGGTCTTGCATATACTAACTATAAACTCTTTAAATTCCAAAACTTGTAAAACCATAATGCATCTTAATTCATGCAGATTTGGTGTGTGCACATCAAATATAAGGAACTATAGGTAAAATATGATCAATCTGAATTATCAATTCTATACATACCTTTTTCATCTTAGGTGGAGGTGCCGATGTCACCCAATCCAATGGATGAGGTTTCACCGACTACATTTCTTGACTCCATATTATCATTTGATTCCTTTCTCCACATAGTATTTATTATTGTCATAATATTTGCAAGTGTATTTCCATTCTCAAATATTTATTCCTCTGGTGCTCAGTCTCTGCAATATTTAATTAGGTGACCAACTTTGTGACAGTGCAAACATGCCATACCAGGTCTTGTCCATCTTCGAGATTTTCCAGCCCATCTCTTCCTCATGCAATTAGTTGCAATATGTCCTTACCTTCCACATACTATGTAATTAACCCATGTGTTATAATCCCAAGTGTAAGCATTACCTTGTCTTCTCGGTTGATAGGATTTGTTCTTTTCTTTCAGTGTCTATACTTGCTTCATCTTTGTTTAGTATTCTTGTGAGATGTGTCCATGCATGTTGCAAGTGTGATAGTATTTCTCCATGTAGAATTTGTTAGGATTCCTATTCAACTTAGATCTACTTTCATATGTTTTATGTCCAAACTTGTTATAATTAGTTATAATTATAACAATGACCATTGAACTTAGGGGTAGTTTTAGGTTTACCTTGTGCTTTTATCCTGTAAACATTTGAAGTGTGGCCTAGTTTACCATAGTGATAGCATGTAAATGTCTGAGGTCTCTAATTATGGTTTTTGTTCATCTACTCAGCTTTCTTAGATGATTCTCCTTGCTCGGTGTACCCTAATCTAGTAGTACTTTCAAGTCCTCTTTGACTAATCAAAAAATTAGCAATCTTCTTAGAACTGTGTTCATATTTTTTCATCATCTCATTATGTTGTTGTTGCATCTTCACTTCATTTCTCAGTTTTTCATTTTCTTCCCTAAGTGCTCCAATGTCTTCAAGTTTCCTTGATAACTCATTATTTACTCAGTTAATCTCCTGGCTTACAACAATCATCTGATTGGATGTTTTGAAGTGATGCTCAGTAAGTCTCAGTATCTTATTTTCCTTCACTTGTAGTTATTCAGTCATTTGTCTTATGTCTTCAACATCTAAATTTCTTTCTTATTCAGCTTGTCTAGAATTACATTCATCACATCAATCATTCTTACAATTTGTGTCTCTTGACTGATCTGTAGGGCTTTCACTTGTTCGGTAAAATGAAAATTTTTCTCAGACAAATTAGAAATTGAACTTTCAGAACCATAAAAAATACTGCTTGAACTAGATCCAATATTATCAAATAGATCATCAATATCTTCTTCATGATAATTAGTCTCATTTTCCAGAATAGCAATGTTCTTCCTCTAAACCATTAACTTCTTCAATGCATCCTTAGCTTTCTTGTATTGCTCAATAAATATCTGCATCTGAATCTTTTGATTATCTATAGTTTTATCCAACTTGTATCTCTCCATGATTAGATCTTTCCTCTTCAATGGTTAAACCATCCAATAAGAGAACTATGCTCTGATACCAATTGTTGGAATATAAAGATAAGGGACTGAGAGGGGAGGGGTGAATCAGTACCCTAATTTTTTTTTAACTTGATACTCAATATGCAAATGGTAATAAACTATTCTATCCAACTCAATCCATTGTATGCAAAATTCATTCAATTGACTTTGTAAATGTAAGGTGCATGAAAAGAAAATAATAATTCAATCACATAACATAGATATTTTGGTTACTTAGAAACCCTTGTGCGAAGGTAAAAACTATGGTGGGGATGACACCCACAAATTCTTAACTACTGTAGATAATAAAGTATGCCGATTGAGGCTACAAGTTGTGATTAGTTCTGGTGGTCTTACCTTGTTAGGAGTAACAATAAGATCAACTATGTCTACCTTGTTAAAGCATTTAAACAACACTACTCGAGTGTGTACTCGGTAAAGAGATTTACAACAAGACTATTAGGTCTACTCTATTAAGAGAATTTTCAAATTGAGAACTTATGCTTGTCTGAATCAGATCTATGAAATATTAAATATATATCACCTCAATGTGTAGTTATCTGTCCTCTATACTACTTGGTAGCCTTGATTGATTCTGAATAAACTGAATATCTTTGGTTACTGCTCAAACCTTGTTTTAAAACTAATGTCTTGAAGGTGGCTACTACTTCAAGATCTCCTTGTCATCCTTCTCCATACTTGTTTCTCAAACTGTCATGAGTTACAAATATATAGCATACTTCTTTGATTTCCATCACTGCCTAACCTTCATGACCTAATTAGGTTTACATCTTCTTAGGAAAATAACCTAAGATCTATAGTATACAAAATGAACCCAGATCAAACTAATACATAGGGATCATCATTAAATTTAATGATTACATCTACAATAAATTATCCTTGATCTTGGTAAAACATGTTATGATTCTATTGTAACCATTTACATAGATAAATATGCCATAACAGATTACTATGTTGTTTCTTGGATCACTCAATAAACACAACCAATACTGCTCGGTAACTATACTGGTGCTTGGTGTCCAATGTGCTTAGTGTTTACTATCGCTCGGTGCTCGGTGTACTTTGATGCTCAGTAAAACTTCTCTGGCGCCCAATTAAGCCTATTTTTATTTAGCTCTCGATACTTCCTTATGAATACTTGGAATGAAGGCTTGTTTTTTTGACCGACTATCATATGTAGCTTTTAGTTCTTCCTTTTACTGACAGGTCATCAAAGATAACCAACTGATCCACTTTTATAATAATGACTTCTAATGCTCAATAAAGATAATAGTTATTACCGCCAGCTTACTTCAATTTGACCCTCCTGATTCTAAACCTTCTTGGGCCAAGGCTTGGAACAAAGCTATCACACGTAAGATTGAGATCATCTATTGGATTGTTATCCAAAATTAATCCCTTATTGTGGACAATCTCAAAAAAAAATTGTTCTTTATCCCTAATAGATTTTGTTTGTTTTGTGCTACTAAGGAAGATACTAATCACCTTTTCTTTCATTTCTCTCTCTCTCAATAGGTTTGGTCTTTATTCTTGCAAAAAAGGAACTTATACTGGATTTTTCTTTATTCCATCTAGGAGTTTTGTCAGCAATGGAATTGTCCTAGTTCTAATGATTTGGTTAGTGAAAAATGTAAGATGGTGGCTCCATATGTGGCATGGAATATATGGAAAGAAAGGAGTAATAGAATTTTTTGAGAGAAGTGCAGTAATCCTACCAGTGTGTTTGAAAAATACCAAAGAGGATGCTATGAAAACCTTACAAAGGAAAAAAATCAACGTTGATGGAATATAAATGAACCTAAGTCTTAGGAGGGTAGACGTGAGAATAGTATTTGGATTTCTCCTCCAGAAGGGTAGATTAAGATAAATTTTGATGGGGATACCAAGGGTAATCCTGGTTCAGTTGGGTGTGGAAGCATAATTAGAGATTGGAGTGGAAAATTTATTGCTGCAATTGCTGCCCCCTTGGGAACTCAAACCAATCACATTTTTGAAGCTATGGCAGCTCTATATGGCCTTCAACTTGCCCAAAATTTTAATTATAATAATTTATGGCTTGAGGGAGATTCTATGAACATTATTAAGTTTATTAAGGGAGATTCTATGAACATTATTAAGTTTATTAAGGGAGAATCTATACCTTCATGGACCATTGATAATGTTATTTTAAAAGTGAAGGAAATTATTTCAAACTTTCCTAAAGTTCAAATCCCTCATGTCTACAGGAAAAGCAAGAACATGCCAGACAACTTGGGTAGAGTGGGAGTTAATTCTGATGATGTCTTCACATGGGAGAGCTATGTGAATTTGAAAGAGGACAAAAAATCAAAGATTAATTATGAAAAAATCATCCATAAGGAAGGAAAGCTTTAAGTTTCTTAGAATTACACACATGAGTACTATGGAGCTAGCAGATAGTTATTGGGAAGAGTGGAGCGGAGCATTTAGCATTAATAACATCATTATTTCCCATGCTTTCTAGGTTTATTTTTCCATTTGCGTTAACATTGCCGAGAAAGATAACTTTTGCAAGCATAATAAAAAACCTATGCAGATTGATCGATGTCTACATTTGATCTCTATTATCATTGGTGGTGATCTTAAAAGGGAGGAGTCTACAAATTTTCGCAAGCTTAAAGGAGAAGACATGGCTATGGTGTGGCATAAACTATAGAAGGATGAAATCACTTTGTATCTAGGAAAACTCCATGGGTTTAACAAATTTGTTACTCAAAAGTTCTTTGATGGATGGAAAGGTGAGACCATCACTATGGATGGGAAGACTCTCAACCTCTCAGTTGAGGTCATAGTCTAGGTTACTAGTATCCCCAATTAGGGTTTAAAGTTTTATAGAAATCAAAAGATTTCGGACATGGCAGTTAAGAAATTTCCAAAGTTTGAGAAGGAGAAGGAGGATTTCTCTGAAGCCTATGCTAATGTGTTCATTGATGTTTACAAGATAAAATAAATATGGCATAACACCCTCCTGGTTATTATGGAGTACTCTACTCTCGATGGGTGGTTCACGCAGGCACATTTCCGCAACTTCATGTTCCTTAATCACTTTAGGTATAAGGATATTATCATCATTCCTTATTACTTACATAGCTCTTTAGTTAAAAGCCTTAATGAGCACATGAAGATGGCCAAGAAGGCCATTCAGCATGAGGGGTTGATCTTGTTTATTTATGAACACATAAGGGACTCCATCCCTAACCCTACTATCACAACTCCCATTATGGGTAAAGGAAAAAGGTTAGTTGAAGGAAATATTGGAAGCAGTTCTAAGAAATAGAGGTCTGTAAAGAAGGAAGCTTTTGAGTGTAACTATGAGGAAAAAATTACTAATGATTCTGAGGATGAGGAAGGTCATGACACCCAAAATGTGAAAATCCCTAATATAGAAGAGGAGGAAACTAAGGACTTCAAAGATAATTCCCACTCTTAGGATATGGGAGCGGATGAGGAAAAAGTCTAAGAGGAGGATGGGAAAAATGGAGAGCTGGAGATTGATACCACTGACAAAGTAGATGATGGTACCTAGAAGAAGAAAGACCTCACTACCCAAAATAGGGAGATTGATACTGAAATAAAGAAAAAAGATAAAAAGAACATGAACAACAAGGAGAGTGAGGAAATTGTCAACTCAGAAGGTAAGTCGTGGGATATTTTGAATTCTGAAGATATTTTGGTTCAAATTTCCCAAAACCTTGAAGATTTGATTGATACTGCTATCCATTATACCAAGATGCATAACCCTGATAGGAATTTCCAAATTGAGGAAGTGCCCATTCTGGATGAGTTTGTGGCTGGTATGAGGCATGTTGTGCATGTTTCTCAAGATACCCAGGATAATATTGAAGAAGAAATTGAGGACACAAGTGAAAGGAGGGTTAGAGAGTCCTCAATTAAACTATTTTTTGAGGACTTCGAAGAAAAGGAGGAAGTCACTATTTGTGCCCTTCAAACTGCAAAAGTTGAGGCTTTGTACTCTTTTAGATTTAACAAATGATGTTTCCATGAGAGAAAGAGGCTAAATCTTAATTGTGGGAAACTTGAGGCCACTAATGCTAGTCTCTAAGAGAAGCTAGAAAAAGGGTTCAATGAGGGCAACTTGACTCATTATTCAAGCTCTACTATCATTGATATACATAAAAAGATGGATAATGTGGAGAGCGTGATTATTGACATTCTCTAGCATAGTAAGGATAATATGAAAGCTTCAAGCATCAATTTGAAATCTGTGGTCAATATGTTGGATAGTGGCCTTGGTGAGGAAACTGACCATAAGAATGAAACCTTGGAGGCTACTAGTGGGTCGAGTTCTAGAACTCATGCTAGGAGCAAGAATAAATCCCCCACTGTTAAGAAGAATTATGGAAAGGGATATTGGGAGGATGGATAAGATCCATGCCAGAATGGAGAAGACCCTAGATGAAAAAGCTAGAGTAATGTATTATGTCAGCTGAGTTGGTTCTTTAGCTGGTTTTTTTGTCTCGTGTGTTGGTTTTTTCCTATTTTCTATTTTTTTATGCTTATGTTACCCTCCTGTGGGCCGATCGTTGATGTTTTTTTTTTCAAGGTCTTCTTTATATCTTTTATTTCTATAAATGTAAAGGGTTTCGGGTCCCCTTAAAAACCATCTTTTGCTAGTAATCAAACCACTTTGCATGAAATCTTTGATGATCCAAGAAGTATACAAAACTAATCTTTTTAAACAATATATTAAAAGGTATTAATTGAGTCTAAATCAATAATTCCTGAGGACTAACTTGAACAAGTTCAATGAAAAATTCTTCAATTTGGATAGATAAGAGAGTCTTTGTATTAATTTCAAAAAATAGGTACAATTTATTTGTGCTTTAGCTGCATTGCCCTATATAATAATTTTTTAATATTTTCATCTCATATATCATCTATATATTCTATCCTATTGTATATCTAGTGAATGGTCTTGGTATCCTTCTTATACAAAATGGAAGGATGCATACAAGCTTTAGACCATCATAATACTTCCTAACTGATAACTAAACTACAATTGAATCACTAACTATTACAATAAGAAAAAACAATAATAATCTCAAAGAACTAAATCCTCCTCACCACCTTTCCCAAACTCTTCTGATGTCTACTTTGTAGCCCTCATAGTCATCGAACCACCAGGTAATCTATAGATGGGATAGCCACTTGAACTACTCAATCTTAGAGAGGACTATGAGAAGGTTTAACCATCATTTTCCTATAGCAACTCGAACCTCTATTTGGAATTTGACAAATTTACTATACAAAACAATGATCTTATCCAATAACACATAAAATTTGTCAATCTTGAAAAGTCTTTCTTTCATTAGATACCTATTAATATTTTTTGTGGGAACTCCAAAAACTCCCTCCTCCATTCTTCTAAACCCTTTACATTTCTTGAATCATCAACAATGCTTGGAGTTGACCAGTGTCTGTAGGTTGTTAGTGTCAATAATTTTTTTTCCACTTTACCCTCCTCCTGCTCCATATAACTTAAACTGTTGGACACTGTGTTCAACATCTGGACCATGACTTTTATCTGGGAAGGATCTTGTGGATCTCTCCAAGTGACCTCATGTAACCTTTTTAATTTAAACTATTATGGTTTCTATTTCCTTACCAATTCAAAAAATACAAGCTTATTTTTCTTAAAAACATCCATCACGTGTGACATACTGTTATAGACAATGTGTACTTTGTCACACTTATCTACAATGAATTTGACCCTCAAGAATATAATTTCTTCCAAATTCCTCTACACACAATCCTTGCAAGGATTTTAATGGCGTGTCTCTCTCTCTCTAACTGATCTTCCTCCATTACTATCTTTGGAACACTTTTGTTGACAAGTATGAAACTACTACTATCGGGGGTTATAAGTTTGAGGAGTTATTATTTTATACCATGCATCTGCAGATACAACTTTTTTATTACCTTATTCATTTCCACTTCTTTGATTTATAGCTCCTCAATCTTATCTTGTATATGCTTCATCTATGTTTTCATGAACATAGCCCTGTGCATCAATTTTGAAGTACAAACCAATGGTTTAGTATTATCAATGGTCTCAAAAACAGCCATATCCTCCAATCCTTTTGATCTATCAATTAATGTAGGCTGATCGCCCTAGAAAATAACCCATGTGGCAAGATTTTTTGTCTTAGGGTTAAACCACGATCCTTCAATCTTCTCCATGGTCTCAAATTTAGACACAAACACGGTATCTTCCTAATTTCTCTCTTGGTTTAATAAGAAAAATTCTTTCAATGTTACTCAAGCCATAATCAAAATATTGATGTTTTTTATAGTTTCCTTAGCCTCTTGTATAGTACATGTGATTTCATCCAAATGCAATTCATCAATCATCTGATTCATAATCATTCCATGATGGGATTCATCAACACCTTCCTGTCTTTTCTTCTTTTTTTCTTCAAAACCCTTCATCTTATATCGAATACAAAAGTCCCTAAATTCCTATGTACTAATTAAATCTTCTTCTTTTAAGAATATCAATAGCCTCCCTTTCATAATCTAGGTCAATTGGTTTTTTTTCATTAAGGGTTTGTTTCTCAAACCAATGCACACCATCTTGAAACATAGGGGGTGGAGAAATAGCCCTAACTTCTAAATCCTCTTTTAATATTTTTAAGATATATAAGCTACTTCTTCCAAATTGGTCTCATTATTTGATCTTTCACCTTAAACCAAAGGGGGCACATTCTCTTCTTGAGGTGCTAAAAATCATTCTTAAGGAATTGAGGGAGGAAAATTAGAATTAGACTCATTTAGGATCAATTTCCTTATTTTCTTCTTCGGGGAAGATATAGGCTTTTAAATCTCCTTCGCTTTCCCTTTGTCTAGTTGTACATTTTTATTGCATATCTTTTCAAAATCTTCAATACTTCTTTCAATCCTTATAGTTTTGAAATTTATTTCATTATGAAACCTGGGCATGCGCTTTCTTAATATTACACCCTCTATTTTCATTAATATGCCCCACTTCCTAACCCTCCGAATAATGGTGTTGACCTCATCATATTTTCTCTTGATATCTTCATCCATATTGAACTAATGTTTTAATTTTTCCATGAAAGACTTGATGTGAGCCTCTAGATCATAACATCTAGCTAGATCACTATTGAATTTGAAACTATTCTTTATGTAGTCTTGTACTTCACTCAACATATTTGAGCCAATAGTAAAACTAGAAAACTTTACAACATGGGGCATAAAATTGCCCATCCTTCTCTATTGCATGACTTCCTTTTCAAACCAAAGCATCTTGCAAATAAATTCTAAGAACCTAACCCTTTCAGACACAAACGAAGGTAATTTGTGAGGTTCTTGCCTACATATTTATACCCTTAATAGCATGCAATTAGGTTTATAGATCCAATCTACAATTTTTTTACTATATTCCTTGTCAGGGAAAAACTCTTTTAGTCTCAGCATAGCCAAAAAATTCTTTTGCACTCTATTCACTAGTTGACCTAACAATCTGAAAATCCATATCACAAAGATGTCATGAAAAGTGATGTAATTACAATCTTAACTGTGTCAATCCCAAGTCCTGCACCATAACTACACTAGTAAATTTTTTCCCTCCCCATCGCATAAATAGTCAATTTCATTGAGTTTCAAAACTGACCAACATTTTGATATAGTATTAGGTGACAAAGCAAAGAATAATTAGTGAATGATTTGGTTATTTTCCATCTAGTCAATTGTGTATGTAGTGATCTTTCTATCTCACTTGCAAAATCAAACTCTAGATCAAAATTTGGGTTTTGAATCCTTATTAACATGTACATAAAATCTAGTGGCATTTTAAATTTTGCATGTTCCGCACATAATTGTGCCCACAAATAGTATGTGTCCTTGAAAAACCCCATTAAGTTGTTTGTTGGGTGTGGCCCCTTGTTATCGACTGGCACCATCTGGTTATTTATACCTCTTCCAATGAAGTATGAAATTTACTTATATCACACACTATTGACCATCCGTTCATAACCTATAAAACATCGGTCTCTATCAATTCTGGTAAGTTCTTGCCTACTCAAGCCAAAACATTCTTCAATGCTCAACCTCATGATGAGGACTAGAGGCATCCCATTATCTTTCCTCACTGCCCTAGATTCTAGTTCATAATGTTCAGCCAACAAGTTTATCAAGTCAACATCCACACATATATTTGGCACAATTACCTTTCATAAATATAATTTTTCCGGGGTTAGACCTCAGTTTTGACTCATTTATGTTTACATAAAAGTACCAGAATAATGATTTTCCCAAGATTGGAATTATTTAATTTTTGCACTCCTTCCACTCATAAGAGAACAAATTTTTTGTGCCCATATCAGAAGATCCTAGCAGTAAGCTTGGAAGTGTGTTCTGTGGAGGTTTTTCTTTCTTCATTCCTCCCCTTTTACAACCTTCTTCAAATTTTATTCTTTCTTTTTAGACATCTTACAACTTTGAAATTTCATGAGCTAAGGAAAGGTCTACTTACTATTTTAAAAGTATCAGCTATCTCCTTCTGAGATGACCTATTTCTCTTTGCTTCTCCTATTCCACTTAGCCCATCTCCAAAGTATTCATGGTCCTCACAAAAGATTTCCCTTCTTGTTTTATAATTTATCTCATTAAAAAAGTTCTTTAATTTCTACCATCAATTTGAGATATTTCATACATGTGGCGTCATGTCAATACACTCGGAACTATTAAATAGACCACCTTCATTAATGTCCATCCTTATAAATATTCAATATCATTTTTTCCAATTTTCAAGTCTTGTTTCAATTCATTATGAAGTAGATAATTTTTTCTACTTTTTGATTGTCATTAATGGTCCGTGAAATACAAAAAAGTCACTATTTTGCACATCCTTAAACTTATCCCAACGCAATGGAAATGTTTTTCTCTTTTGTAGTTAATGTTTTGAGGAATTGCAAAATAGTGAAAAATTTTCCTTTACTCATTTTAAAAGGATAATTCTCCAACTATGATATTTCTCTTTTGTCAAACATGGAAATTTGGCACTTTTCCAAGCTTTAGAAAGAAAAATTTCAAGTGACCCAATATTGTCTATGAAGAAAATATGATATATCGATTGGATAGATTAATATTTTTATAGAGGATTTGATGTTTATCATTTTTCTTTAGTATTGAAAGAGAAATCAATGTGTATGATGTTCTTATATCTCTATGTTTGATAAAAAGTTCATCTTCTATAATAATTATAATATTTTCTATAGCATCATTCTGTATATGATCGATCAACAATGGATTTGTGTGTATGATTCATTCTCATTGTTGATTGTATATGTGAGATACCTGGAAAAATATTTTTTTTGTATCTACATAGCTAAAGAAATTGAGCTATGTATAAGGTTGATTGATTGATTATTTAGTGTCAACAATCATAAGCTCAAGAACTCTATATTTATTTTTTACCTTCTAATGAAGGTTTTATATTTTGTCGGGATGAGTTTTTCACCCTCAAGTGGAGGTTTTTCAGTTATTGTATCCTTTGATCTTTTATTTTTTTATTTTTAGCTTATTATATTTCTATGTATTCTAGTTCAAAAAAATTAACAAAGGGTGTGACATGTATCTTCACTAGGTATAGTCTTGAATCAAAGGCGTATAAGTTGTATAACCTAGTTACTAAGAAGAACATCAAAACAAAAAATATAAAATTTAGTGGGAATGAGTCGTGTGATGGCTCAGTCAATACATTGTCAAGAACTTCAAGTAAAGTTCCTATTATTGATGAAGATAATGAGTATGATGATTAGGAAGATGATGAAACAATAGTTATAGAGAGATCCCTGTAAATTGTGATAGTTCCTTATAGAAGGACATAAAAAGGAAATTACTGATTGACAAATAAAGAATTCTCTCTTGAGAGATCATGAAAGATCTTGATTGTTACACAAAGAGCTCGTAAAATCTCTAGACAACACTTGATTGGGCCTTTATAGTAGAGCAATAGTAGTAGTGAGATTTTAGACCCCAATCTCATCTTCTTAATGCCAAGAAAGACAAAGAATCTAAGGGATATATACACAGATGAAATGTATGAAGATGATTTTGATGAAAACATAAAATTTGCATTGTTTTCTCATAGGGATCTGATTCATTTTAAGTATGCTATGAAAGAGAAAAAATATTATGAGGCCATGGATGAGGAAATAGATGTAATGGAGAGGAATATAACATTGGGCTAACATAATTTTTTTCCCAATAAGAAATTTATTGGGGGTGAAATGGGTCTATAGGACGAAGTGCATTGTTAAAGGAAAAATAGATAGGCATAAGGAATGATTAGTTGTCACGAGGTTCAAATAACAATGTCAGAGAGATTATATTTAGAAATATGCCCTAATTGCAATGATTTAAATCATGCATGCTATCATATAGCAATTATAGACCAACATAAATGGAGGATATTTCAAATGGACGTGAAGTCTACCTTCTTGAATAAAGTGTTGTAGGAAGAGGTTGATGTGGAGTAGCGGCCTAGTTATATAGTTTTAAGTGATGAAGAAAAAATTTATAGGTTGAAGAAGATTTTTTATGGGCTTTAGAAAGCTCCATGAGAATGCTACAACAAGATTGACTCATATTTGATGAGCAATGGCTTTAGCAAAAGTGAAGGTGATACCACTTTTTACACCAAGGTAGCTAATGGTAAAATTTTAATTATTGTTTAATATGTCTGCAATTTAATTTTTATGAGGGATGATGATTTCCTCATTTTTTATTTCAAAGAAGTCATGAAAAGTGAGTGTTAAATAACAAATTAAATCTCTGTACTTTTTTAAAAATAAATTATTGACCAAATTTGAAAAATTATATATAAAATTCAATAAATTTAAGAATATATAAAATTATTCATGAGTAATTTGATTGATTGATGTGAATTCCATAATATAGATTATACACAATTAATCTGAACTTAAAAAATAATTTATAGTCATAATTTACTAACTTCAAAATATATTTTGCATCTAAAAACCTAAACCAAAGCTACCAAAAATCATTTGACAAATTGAATCAAAACTTACTAAAATCCACAATATGTGAATCAGTACGTTAAATGTCATTTAAAAGAAAAGTATTTTCAATTGAAAAAAATCTACAATGAATATGTTATTTTGTTACTTAACAAAAAAAAAATAGATCTCTTCCAAAAAAAATAAAAAATTAAAAATAAAAAACACAACAAAAACAACAGAATTTACAATCTATCAAATTGAACATGTATTTTCTTTCTGATCAAATCGGTAGTTGATTCCATTCCATGGTAATGCTGAGGAACAGAATGATCACCGTTCCATCAATATGAATATGAATTTATCGTATCTTGAAAACTAACACACTGAATTCTCTTCAAAATATACTTGTGCAAACAGCCATATATAGAAGCTGTAAACAGCAATAATCGAACGTTAATTTCAGCAGCTTTCTAAGAAAAATAATCAAAATCTAATTTATGGAAACTTCCCCGTTCGAATAACCACCTATCCAAAATAGATTCTTAAAGACATAATGCATGAATTATTACCCGACTGTTATCCGTCAGTGTATTTAGCCATCAGATTCTAAAGCTTACTACGAAGTTTCTTATAATAATTTAAAAATAACTAAGTTCATTCTTGATAAAAGTTTAGATACTAAATCTTACTAAAGAGAGTTAAATAAAAAACAATGTTCCTTCTTCATAAGAATTTAGACTAAATTGGCTGCATAGACTGGTCGAAAAATTCTGAACCCATCTCATTTTCGCCAGCTCATGTGTGGAAACCGTAAAAAGAGAACTTTTATTCTCTAGGAAAGATTTAAGAAAATCTGTACTAAAAAATAAGAACTTAAGTGTTATAAGAGGCTACCAGAATATTATGGATAGAAGTTATCTTAAAAAAATCACCAACCACAATAAAAATATGTATTGGTGTTGGAGAAGGATCTCATCAGGGATATAGTAGCTAGGCTAACAAATTCAAAATTTGCAGAGGTGAGCGACAAACATGAATTGAATTCACATGATTATAGAGATATGCTGTTAGCCCAGAAAAATCAGAAGAAAGGTATATATACAGAAGCCAATGCAGAAGTTGTTGGATGTGAAGTCTGACTAGTCAGTTCATATTCCCTGACTGTTCCTTTCTTCTTCCCATCTTTGACTCTTCATCTTCTCTTGAAGTCTATTGTATAAATATGAGGGCAAAGCCCTTTGTATGTAAGTTGTAACCTATGATAATAAAGGTTCCTGCTCTTCTTTATGATGGATGTAGTCAAATTGGCGAACCGCATTAAATCTTGTCTCTATTTATGATTTCCAATTTGTCTTTTTATTTTACAATTGATATCAGAACACGCGGTGTTTGATCCAGGAGAACAAAGCATTTTGTGTTCGATGCAAATCATTTATCTTTGCATATTCTTGAGGCCTGTGACCCTTTGGTGTTGTTGAACGACAGTGGAACATTAAAAGGGGAGAAGAGTGCAGTCCCTAACGACGCTTCTCTTAGAGGATTTGATGTGGTGGATGACATCAAAACTGAATTGGAGAAAGCGTGCCCACAGACTCTGTCATGTGCAGCTTGGAGAGTCTTGAAGGCGGTTGTGGAAAATTTTGGTAATTTTAAGAAAAGCAGTGTTCCAGCCCGCGTTATGTATTTCAGCCGGGGAGACTGGATGGATTTCCAGTTTGAAATTGATGTGCCCCTAAAGCAGGCGTTCGAAGGTCGTAAGACAGTCGTAGAGGTCATCCCTGGTGGATTGTTTTTAATATGTTACAAATTGATCTAAAAAATGGTGTGCAGAGATCGATAGCCTAGATAGACGTAGATGGAAAGTGTTTTTTCCCAAGGGCTGTCTGTGACAGGATGGGTGAAATGAGAAATTCATAAGTTAACCTTGAAACTGATATCAGCTTTCGATGGTTTCTTGGTGCTCGCGGTTGCAGTGGGAGGTGGTTTCTTTTTCTCCAAAAAATTTATAAATTGAAACCAAAAAAACAAAAAAAGAATACCAATTTACAACGCATTGAAAAATTGCCACCTAAACTGCTAAACCAGGCACGTGAGTTTTTTGCAGTATCCAAATCAGATAATACCCTAGATCTGGTGCAAATGGCAGGGGAAAATAAAATTTGTGATCGAGGAGTGCAAAGATTGTTAGGTAGACAGGTTAGGGGTGTGGGGCCCGGTGTGATTCCGTTCATTGGAATTGGGCCTAGAGTGTGTAGAATGCTAAATTCTGGAGTGGAAAATCTACATCGAAAGCATCTTTGGTTGGAGGTGAAACAAAAGTCGTGCAGAGTCAAGAAAAAGTTTGTTACTGAGAATGAAGGGCAGCCCGAGAAGGCTGGAGAGGATGGCTTCCAGAACAAAGAAAAAAATCTTAATGGTGTCTTTGTGATGCCTATTCACTAGATGTGGAGATGTTGAATTTTTCCCTGATTTGTAGATTGTCGAGCAATTGGAGCTTCAATTTTTATTGTCATAAGATGGTTTTTTTCATGTGATTGGAGATGATTGTTATTATGTCATGGTCGGTTTTTGAATCTTGATTAGAGAATTGGCATGATAGTGTTTCTCTTGATAGGTTTTGGTGTTTGGAGCATGAAGTTTTTCTTATTTGTGGAGATCAAGTTGTCAGGTTACTAGGATATGCAAACATGCAGTGGGAGTTTTGACAATTGGTCTGGTAAGTGCTCTTAGTATCGAGTACTTTGGCGGATTGACCATGGAGGTACTCTTGACAACTAAGAGGCTTGGGTGAGGCTATAGTTCTCTTGATTTAGAGAACATTTGTTGAGACGGTTTCTCTTTGGAGGTTTCAACATGAAGACCGAGGAGCCTACACTTGTGGATGGACATGAGTTCATTTGGACCTAGAGGAGATTGATCTTGGAGACAAGTCATTTGTGACTCGGTACATCCTAGAGGATCATTCTCACTCCCCACTCTTGGTCTACTCGGCATATGGTTGAGATTGTTCCTAGTTTTTGGAATGTTTTTCGAGTTTGATCTTCTTGTTTACAAGAGCTTTCATTCATGGTGGTTGGGTGTTGTAAACGCTCTTCTCTTTGGGGGAGGTAAAGGAGATCATACTTGGCATAGCTGATTGGTAGATTGACTCAACTTCTTGTTGACATTGCTCATACATGGTGAGTTGTATGGGCTGGATATGCTAGTTATAAATCTATTGATGTTATATGGATAGTTGGATGTGATTAGGAATTGGCTATGGTTTCTATTTCAGCTATGAAGATTGTCTTTTGGCAATGGATTACCATGGTATTGGTAAAGGAAAGAAGAGGTTTAAGTGGGAGGTTGTTTAGATGTGAAGTCGTGACATCAGTCAAACTTCAAGTGGGAGATTGTTGGATGTGAAGTACGACTGTTAGTTCATATTCTATGACTCTTCCTTTCTTCTTCCCATATTCTTTGACTCTTCGTCTTCTCTTGAAGACTATTGTATAAATATAAGGGTAAAGCCCTTTGTATGTAAATTGTAAGCAGTAATAATAAAAGTTCATTCTCTGATTTCTGGTAGATGTAGCCAAATTGATGAACCACGTTAAATCTTGTCTCTATTTGTAGTCTCAAATTTGTCTTTTTATTTTACAGAAGTCCCAACCCATTCCAAGGTTGCTCAAAAGGGCCCTATGAAGAAGAGGAAGAGGATCCCACATTTATAGAGTGGTCCACGAGGTCATGCTACGTCTCAATCTACACACCATGGCCATTTACAAAAAGGCCATGGGCATAATGAATTCATTTATCACCGACTTTTTCGAGGCTTTGGATGAAGAGGCTTCAATGCTGAACAAGCACACTTAGAAGGAAAATTTTGCTTCCTGGCCTATTCAGAAGGCCGTCAAAGTGGTCATTTTTTATGAGCTCGGTGATTTTGCAGAGCAAATGGGTATACCGATCGTTCAGAAGTTTGTCTACCGTACTCCGGAGGCCCCCAAATCCAACACCCCCATCTCTGAGCTTTTGATAACTTTCAATTCCAATGAAACCTTTTTAGGTTTTGTTGACGTTATGTTGTAATGGTATTTTAGGGTTTTCAATAAGAATTGATTTAAGGGTTTGTTTCATATGTGTAAAGCATTTTTTCCTAGTATTCATTCCATGCATGTTTTCGGCATTTCACAATCCAGAATTTGTTTTAGTGGTCTTGAAATGAGTGTATGCTTTGCGTAATTATCTGATGGTAGAATTTCTTAGAGTGATTAGACTCCTATGATGATTTGGGATTTTTTATTTGCTCACTGAATTTTTGAATTTGTAAATAGTAGATTGGAATTCATGAATCGCCTGTGCCATGAAGGAAGCCATGGAAATCATTAATCATATGCTTTTTGGGAAAGATGAAAAGCTAGACCGTATGAGATTTTATATGTACATACAAGTTAGTGAAAACTTTAAATAACTAAAATATGTTTTAGGGTTTTGTTACTGGATTTGAAAAACAAGGATGTATTTTATTTTAAAGAATTAGGTGATAGAATATATATCAATTTATTTGAGATAGAACCATATTTCTGCGATTGATGTTACGAGTTGAGAGACTATCTCGCATCTTCTCATTCATTATATATGCTAGGAAGTGATTTGTTTAGGTATTGAAATATAAATAGAACCAGGGATGATTATTAGTTCCTATAATTATAGTCAACTTAATCTAGTTAAAAAGTTATTACTAATCACTTTCTTTATTATTAATTTTATTTTCTATCAATTCAATTTGTTAATATAATTATTTACAAATCAATTTAATTTCATAATTATGCTATTTAAAATAAAGATAAATAATTTTTAACTTTAAAAATGTTACAATTTATTTAACAGCAATATTGTTAGAATTATTTATCAGCAATTACATTAGTCCAACAATTTGAATTCATATGGAAAGTTTTAGGGAAAGTTTTTGATAGACATTACTTTTTTAAAACAAGTTTTATGAAGCAATTTTTTTCCCTCTAATTAGGAAGAGAGGCATGATAAGGATAATAGGGAGGCATCTATGTAGCCAAAAACAATCTGAATTCTTAGTAAGGAGGGACTTCATTTTTTTAAAATTCTTATAAAGAAGGAACTTAGTATATCTATTTTTATTGTTAAATTTTATGTATAAATTTATATTAAATTTTTTTTGTGAAAAATGTCTTTTTAATGATTTCAATTGTTGTATGCAATATAGAATATAACGATGTTCTATTTATAGACTATCTTTAAGCTAATGAGACCAACATCTTCAAAATATTCCTAAAGAAAGTAATGAGATTTTGCAAGAGACGGAGAATGATATTGTTCAATTTAAAGTTATTAAATTATTATTTTACCATCTCCTAACTATTATCTTCCTCATTAGGACATATTCGTGCAAGAAGGTGTTTTTAACCTTTCTTTAAAGAATCTCTTCTCCTAGATCATCATCGCCATTCCTATGAACCCTTCCCTCCAAATTCCAAAGACTATATGTTTCCCATAGAGTATGATCTTATCCTTCAAGTTCACCCTCTACTATGTGGTATTCGATCTAGTTTAACACTAGAATATTCCCACATCTATAGCTCTAAATTTTAGTTGCTCCTATCAGTACAAAGCTCAATCCAGCACAGGTGAATTTTAGTAAACTAAATTTTTTTTTGATCAAACATATGGTCTAGTTAGATTCATTCTAGCTAAGTTAGATAAGTGCTTTAAGTTTTTCAATTGAAAATATCTATTAAATGCACGTTTTATACCACTTTGGGTCCAATTACCATAAAAATAAAATTATTTCAGAAAAATGGCGTTTCAATAACTCCTAATATTTTTAATGGTATTTTTTTTCAAATAAAAAAAACCCCTTTTGTAGAGATCAGAGTCAAGAATACCCTCATATAGATTTTATAGAATTTTAATTAGACATAGTTTATTATAATTAAAAAATATTGCAAATAGGTATTTTAACAGACAAGGACATGTTTATCCATAGAAAGAAAAAATAGTAAATCATATTAAAAAAATTTAAAATATATATGGTGCACTAGAGGAGAGAGTTCTCTTAAAGAATATATATTTATTTTTTTATTGTGATAGATTTGTTATGAAAAATATGTTGCGAGATTAAAACTGTCGATTTCAGTGAGTTGGAATTTGAATTGTTATAAAAGAGAAAATATAGGTCACAAACCAATTTTTATTTCTTCATGCACTAGCTATATATGTCATCTATGACATATTTTAAAATTAGCCCTTAGAAAAAAATATTTATTTACATATAATTTTTTGGTGGGAACTAGACCCCTAATTTTTGGAATTTTTCAGCAATTGAAAAATCATCTTTAAAAATTAAAAAAATATATCAATTCTTATTAAAAAAAAATTAATAAAATATTAATCATAAACTTCATCCATTTTATCACATTTAATTAGCTTACACCATCTTCAAATTCCAAACATAAATGTCATTTTTATACAATTGAGGTTGAACAACTTTGATTTTGTTAGCCTTTTCCTTTGTAAAAGGGTGACAACTTATTGTGCTTTTACAAGGATAATGAAGGTGATATTTTTATGTACAAACTTTCTAGGAGTTGATTGAATATTTCATAACAATTGATATTTGGAGAAGTCTAATGACCTAGATCTACTTCCAATTAGTATAAGTTTTAGTGTAGTTATCTTCCTCATTAGGACATATTACTACAAGAAGGTGTTTTTAACCTTTCTTTAAAGAATCTCTTCTCCTTTAATTTTAACCTTTTTAACCTGAGCATTAAGGATTGATATTTACTCTTCTCCTAATATTAGCCTCTCTATGAGAATACCTTTCTCAAGGATGATGATTCACCTCATGATACATCACCTTCTATAATTTTCAATGACTACTCTATTATGGATAAATATTTAGTTATTCTCCTAATCTTGTTGATCTCCCTATTTGGGATGAACCATTGGACAATAATATTTCTTATTCTCTCTCACGTGAAATAAATTACATCAAAGAATATGATATTATGGTAGAGGATACTACTTATAAATAATATTTCTTTCAATCTTCCTTCTATTAATGAAGCATTAATGAGATGTATTTGTCCCTCTTCTAAAGTTATCCTCCATCATGAAGATAAGTTGAAGAAAGAGTATAATAGCCTTGATTCTCTCCCTATAATAAATGAAACCTTTGAGAAAAAAGAGCCTACCCTACTTAATGTTATTTAATATTTTTGTAGTGAAAAGCCTAAGGTTGTTTTCCATCTTTGTCAAGATACCCCCCTACCTCAAAATAGACATGTCATTGTGATAAAGGGTGCTCAAAAACCTAATTATTATGGAGTTTTTCACATATATAACATAAGAAATAATAGAAAACCTACAATTTCAATTGTTTGTCCTCTACTAGTGCTTCCTCCTTGACCCCCTCTCCCTCAAAATCTTATCAAGGAATATGATTTATTAGAAAAAAATTGTGCTATCCTCGCCCAGTTCTCCCTTTAGGGGCTTCTTCAAATTTTATCTACATACCATGAAGCATTACAAAAACTCTTAAGGAACATGACTATATCATCTCCTGTACATGATAATATAACTTCTATATCAGAATGTATGAATATGAACAATAATAAGGCTCAATTATTTTTTCAAGATCAGTTGTCTTTTAAGGAAATTTAAGATCAACATGATTCTCTTATGGTTGTTTTCCTTATCAATGGCAATCTTCTTCAATGAACTTTAATTGATATTAGAATGGGTCTTAATGTATGTAGCATTGATTTGTTGCATAAAATTAAGGTAGATACTTCAATGATTCAACAAGATTGTATTCCTATATAGTGGCTTTGACAACGCTTCTAGGTGGCTACAAGAAGTTGATTCCTACTTTTGGACAAAAATTGGAAGTGTTTTTCCTATTTTTCATATATTTTTGTCAATTGATGTAAAAAATTGAGGTACTTAGAGATTTAATCTTACAAAATTTTAGTAATAGAAAATGTAGCACTCAGAGTCTACTTTTCAAATATGTAATTTATTTCAATACTGACATGACAAAAATTTAATTTTGCTAGGCATGTTTAAAATCCAAATTTCCAAAATGGTTGTTTCGGGATCATACCATACACATGTATGACCAACATATTTTGAACTTAATAAAGGAATCTTTGTGAATCCTTTGAGATAACGATACCTATATGGGGAAAATGTGACCACACATCTATGAATCATTACATTCAAGAACACTCAAGAATGAGGTCTCAAAAATCAATCCATAGCTCCCTAGGCATGGAGTGCAAGGATTTCAAGAATGCTCTCAGCTAGAGCTATTTAACCAATAACCTTGCTAGTAAACCATGCAATGGGAGATTCAATGAAGACAAGGGCAAGAATGCCAATATCCTCAAGAATCAAGAATGAAAATGCAATGCAATGCTATGCTAGAAATGAAAATGCAAGCTAAGCTATGAAAATGAAAGAACAAGTATTACAAAGCCTCCTAGTTAAGCTAGATGGATTAATCTAAAGCATAAAGGAAATCTAAGCTAAGAATTTCATGATAATGCAAGAAATGAAACTATGATAACATGTAGATGCAAAAGCTAAGAATGCTCCAAATCTTCGAAAGCTCCAAAATGACCTAGAAAACCTACAGCATAACATTAGCATAAAAACCTAAGATATAAAAATGAAGAAGAAAGCTCTCCTTTTATAAGAAATGAAAAAGGAATGGACCATGGAGATAAAGAGGCAAAAGATTTAATCAAGGGTGGAGCTTGAAAGAGGAGCAATCCATGTGCACAAGTATCCTCCAATCAGAAAATAAGAGTTGACTTTTGTGTCCATATAAGATAAAAAGTGTTTTTCTTCTTTTTATAAAATAAGAATAATGCTTTATTTGTGCAACTTAGGATAAGACGAAAAGCGGGGGCTTTTTATTTATTAAAAGGGGAGGAAATATTCCTTTTAATAAATAAAAACTTAGGATAAAATGGTTAGCCCATAGAAAATAATCGAATAAATGATAGAACTAGGATTTGATCAAGAATAAGCAATTTATGATTTAGCAAAAGGGGCTAATAGTCTAGATGACCATTTTTAGGTGATTACAATACCACCCTATATTGATGAAAAAATAACATTTTTAAAAAAATTCTTTTATTTTTAATCTTCAAGAAAATTATATGTAGATTTATGTTGAATAATTTATTTTCAAAAAATGTAAAAACAAAAAGTTCATTTTTAAAATCATATCACTACAAAATTTATATTTTGAAAATTTGTACAGTTTTAAGTCTAATGGGCTTTTGTTTCGTCAAAAAATTTAGTCAGGGAGGCCTTTAAAAAATAATGGAAAGACAAAAAATCTAGGATTCTAGTGCCTTAGCCTTTATTTTCTAGGCCCAAAGCATAGGCTTGGCCTATCCCAATGGAAAACCCAATCCAAAGGGTGGCTTGTAAATTTAACTTTTAAAACATGTGTAAACATTTAAATATGTGCACCAATTTCTTAAATATAATAAATCCCTACATAAAAATGAGTTTCAAGGAAAAAAAATTAAAAATAAATATTTATTCAAAATGGGCTCCCATTTTGGAAAAATTGAGCACCGATTTTGGAAAAATTGAGCACCAATTTTGAAAAAGGGCACCAGTTAAATTTTAATTTTTGGATCGGGCAGCAGAGCTTAAAATAGTGTCCATTTATTTTAACAAGGGGTTCCCATTTATATGGCAATTTTCAAGCCCATAAGACTTCCATTGAATTGGGACCTAACTTCTTGTACTTATCCTGCTTAATAAGGCTTAGGTATTATCACTTTACCTATTAAATTATGTTTTGTCTCTGTACCGACACCTATTCATGTCATTCCCAATAAAATAAATTATAATCTTCTCTTAGGATGAACAGGAGCACATTTCATGCAAGCTATTCCTTCAATAGTTCACCACAAAGTGAACTTCATTCATAATAACATTATGTATGCCCTTGTTTTAATTAAAGGAAAAATAGGTTTTGAGGGGTCCTAAAGCCACATTACAAATAGATTTTGAGAGGGATGTATAACCGCCCCAAAAAAATAACCTACAAAAATAAAACCATTTCATACTAGCAGCTTACAAGTTGTAAGAAACCTTAACCTAGAATGATATCATCCAATAAAGAACAAGCTAAAATAAATAGGCCTAAGCCTAATAAGTTAGAGATCATGGTTTTCCAAGGTTCTCTTAACCTTTGTATCAACTAACATGGTTTTTACCAAAAACCCATAACCTTAGATAAAATTAGTTTTTATTAAGGCTCTTGTAACCTTTGCAAACTAGGGGTTTTGAAAGGATCCTCCAACTATGATAAAATGAAAAATGTACCTAAGAAAACCTTCCACTTCATCACTGCACTCCAACTCAATATGAAACAAGACCACCTCAATAGGAAAAAAAGGGAGAAGGAAAACTAAGGAAAAAACCCACCTTCTTAGCCACATAGAATTCCACTTCAAAAAGAACTCCTTTTGCCTCAATAGGATTACTAGAAAAGAAGGAGAACACCAACATAGTAGAAGGGTCTTATCATAGTAGAAGGATATGGAAGTGAGAAAGTACATCAATGTACATCCTCTTAAAATAATCACAACCCAACACCATCATAATTTTTGAGAGAAAAAGCCAGCAAACATATGTAGCATCAAACACCAACAATGCCAAGGAATCCTAGAAAATAAAGGGGAGGTAAAATTATATGATCATAATAAATTTCATTATCTGAAAAACACCCACAACCATCAACCATCCCTAATCCAACAACCAAGATCCAAGAACATGTCATCTGTACCTAACACCATAGAAGAGACTCAACTAAGAGATAATATGGGGAAGGAGCCAAGCCTAAAAAAGTTCAGCCCCTTAAAAAAACTCATGCCTAGCCACACCCAACACCACCTAAACCATGAACCAAAATGGACCTCTCTCAAAGACCCCTATAGTTCTAAAAACCTCACAGAAAAGGAAAAAGTCAAAAGAGCTAAAATCATCAAAGTAGTGCTCCTTAAGAAACCTAGATCTAGTTAACTGCACTAGCTACACCAAAAGGAAACCAAACACCCCAAAAAGAATCTTACAAAAATAATCACACTCCATAATAGGAAGGAAGATACTTAGAATAGATAAAGAAAGAAGGAAGGAGTAAGCTCTATGAATTTCATCCCCAAAATAATCTCACGACCCACTAACTTTTGCAACTCTACCACTAAAAAAATCCACCTTTTGTACCATAGTGCAACAAAAAAACAAAGAAAACCCAGAAGAAAGAGATGTAGTAGATTAACACAATAAAGATCATCCACTGAAAAACCCTCACCCAACCACCATCAACTCTACAACCACCAAAAGACACCAGAGTACTACAAACCACCAAGAAAGAAATGAAAGACTGGCACCTAACACCAACCAAAATTGAAGGTTTGAAGAAAACTATAGAAGGGAGAAGATTGGAGGAGGGGAAAAAACATCAACACCCATCCAATTAAAATGATCATACCCAAAACTAGTTGACAACTCTTCAAATTGAAACACCCCATCTCCTATGTGGGAGAAAATATAAAGGGAATATAATGATAAGCAAAAAAAGGAGGAGGAGGATAATGTAATCACAATAGACATCTCCTCTCTTAAGACACCTACTACTTCTATCTACTAGCAATGTTGTATTGAGCAATAGCCTAACTCTAGAACCATGAAAAACTAAAGCATCCATGATGAAATAACCTAGAGTAGAGGGAAGAGAACCAAAAGACCAAAATTATCAACAAATAACCTCTTAGAAAAATCAAAACTCTCCAAATCCACCCTCTTAAAAAAGAGAGCTAAACACCCAGTAAATGATGCTACCTCTAAAAAATAAGTCTGAGTCCTAGCACTAGAGAGAAAACAGTCTTTTTCCAATGAAGCCAAAAAAAGAAAAGTTATTGTTTATCAAAGACACCCAACTCTCATACTCCTCCCCACATAAAGATCTAAACCAAAGAAGATCTAGGTCACCCAAGAAGAGGACATCCTAGATGGATAACATGACACAAGAAAAGAAGAATGCCACCACACTCTACTGCAAGAAAGAAAAAAATAGAGTTTGAATCCAAATAGGGGAAAATTTTCAAAAGAACATAAATAGGGCCATCTACCATCTCATGGCCATATCTATATTGTATTTAAGAAAAGAATCCTCCAAAACATAAGCATAAACAAAAACCCAAGAAAGGTAAGGCCAATACTGAAAGCCACCGAAAAACCCAAAAACCCATATGAAGGAATCCCCCCTTGAAAAAGCTCTACTTCAAACCAATTCTAAGTAAAGGAAAACTGCCCATGCTAAGATGACCCCTTATAAGGCCAAGGCTAGAAACAAAATGGTCAAAAGGACCATCCCTTTTATAGATATTGATAATGAGGAAGATAAAGAGGAAGAAATTGAATGTATGGAATGACCTAAGAATAAGGGGAGCTTGCGGGAAAGAATTTCCTCTTCTAGGCTCCATAATAAAGATATCAAAGACAAAAAGATCGAGGAAGAAATTGTGCCAAAGAAGAATGAGGAGTATGAAACTAAAGAGGAAGAAGAAACTATAGAGAACAAAGAGGATGATACTTATGTAGTTGAGGCTTATGAACTTGAGGAAGAGTCAAAATAAAAGTTGATGGAAATTACAATGAATTTAAATGAGTTGAAGGTCACAATTAATATGATATGAAACTCTCCTCCCAATAATGGTAATAAATCTCTAGAAAATATCTCACTTTCCCCTATTCATGATGATAAAAATGCCCCTTTTGACCTCTAGGCTCAAGTCAATGACTTGCAAAATAGTATTATTGCTCTTGAGGGTTTTGTTTTATTATATGAGAATGTCAAGAATGAATTTAAAAATTCCATTCATTCTATCTACAAGGTGGTGGATGGTATTATGAAGAGAGCCCTATTTGGGGTGGTTAAAGGATGAAGCAGATTGAGGAAAGTGATACAGAAACAACATGAGTACTAGACCAATGAGGACGAGCATTGTGAGGGAGATATTGAAGACTAGTGATTATTCCTTAATAGTTTGTCTAATGACTAGGAGATGATTTTTAGGTTTAATGAAATTTAGTTCTTTACTGATTTTTTTTTTTCCCTTTTTTGGTTTCATGAATTGTTTAAACTTAAGATACTTTGGGATTAAGTTTGTCTAATGACTAGGAGATGATTTTTAGGTTTAATGAAATTTAGTTCTTTACTGATTTTTTTCCCCCCTTTTTAGTTTCATGAATTGTTTAAAATTAAGATACTTTGGGATTATGCACTCTATGAATGATAGTTTCAATTCTTTAATCTAGTTAGCTACTAATAACTTTTACTATGTTCAATTTAGTAGTATTGCTAATAGTTTTAATGCTTTTAAAACTACTTAGCTACTACTAACTTTGACTATATGTTAAATTTAGTAGTAGTGTTAGAAACTGACACTTACTTTTAGTAGTAGTGCTAGAAACTCTCTGAAGATGAACTTTTATGATGACAATGTTACTATGTGTAGTATCTTTTATAGAATAAGAAACGTTTCCATATTTAAATTAAAGTCCAACCAAATATTCCAATCAATTTATATAAAAATTTCATTTTATACAATAAAATTAAAACAAATCAATTTAACAACACAATTTAAAATATTTATTCCTGTGATATAACTACCAATTAAATTCAATAGAAAATTTTCCTATTTGAAAAAAAGATATATTTAGTAACTTCTTTTATAATAAATGGTATCTTCAGTATCTTTTATAGAATAGAAAAAAATGTCATATACTAACGATAAGCTGATAGGTTTTATTTTTAATTTAATATAAAAATTATTAAATTAATGAAAAAATATAAATTGACCCCAAAAAATAGTGTCATTTTCAATTTATATGTTTCTATTATAAAATGAAAATAAATCATTTTTAAAATTTAAAATTATTTATTAAATTATTTTATTTTTCAAATACTTCATTTTAAATAACAAATATTTGTATTATAAATTTTTAAAATCAATTTCAAAATTGAATGGTATTTATTGATTTGTAATTTAATATTTATTTCTATTACAAATTTTAAAAATCAACTTCAAAATTTAGTTGTATTGATAATATAATATTACAAATTTTACAATATAATATTATTTATTAACTTATTTACTTTCTTTAAAAATTTCATATTCAAATATTAAAAACATATTTTTTAGTTTGAAAATAAAATTTATTAGTAGAATTGTAATTTTATATGTTTAAGCTTTATGTATAGATAATGCAAGACTAAAAAATTAGGTAAGTTTCTATTTCTAATAGTGAACTATGGATTTAATAAGTTTCTATTTCTGATTCTAGAATTGTTTGCTAATTTTCAACAACAAAAAAAATAGGAAAAAAATATAATCCGAAAATAAAACTATTCAGTAAAATGGCTGACAACTATCGGGCAAAAAAAAAGTCATTTCCTGTTGTACGTGCAACAATGCGATAGGAGTTTTAATGTTTTAAATTTTTGAAATACAAATAGATCAAAAATAAATAAAGATTTTTTAAAATTTGTCATTTAGGGTTACAAATCTGTAGAGATATAAATTTTAAAGGGTGAAATATTAAAAATTATTTAGTTTGTAAAATTAGTAGCAGTGCATAAAAATCGAACAAATGAAAAGAAAACTCATGATGTAAGCTTAAAAGTTTCTGCTCTCTATCACTAAAAATGTAAACTATAAAAAAATAATTATCATAAAAAAGGCTTCATCAATAAAGTAATATTACACACAAACTGAATCTATTCAAAAACTTTAAACAAATGCATAGAAAGAACTCAAAGTTATGCCCAAAATGGAAGCGTTTACAATGCTTCCATGTCTGTAGGATGGTTATAAACTGATTCTATTGAAAGAAATTTTAAAATATGCATCAACATGACTCAAAGTTTTTGAGCTTCCACTTCTGGTACACGCAGAGAAGACATTAGAATAGGTAGAGGGATTTGGTTCTACACCTGGCAAATGCATTTTCTTGACTATTTCAAACCCTTTTCAACAAATCCACATTGCGCATATCCTGCAATCAAGGCATTCGATGAGATGACAGATCTTTGAAGCATTTTTGTAGAACAGTTGTCATGTCGTGTATGTGCCTTCCATTTTGCAAACATACCTACAAAGCATTTCAATTTCAAACTGGACAAAACCCCCTCTCGTTGCACTACCCACTTCTATCATTGAATTCCTTACATTTTTCTAATATAATAACCATCAATACCATTTTTCAATGTCATCTTCAAAGTCACTGGTATGGGTGCATGAAGGGCTGATATCTAACACTGATAAGAAGTGTTTCATGCTCATTGTTATCACTTCCATAGCAATGAGTTTCATGCATCAAGGGATGATATCTAACATTGGTAAGGAGTGTTTCATGCTCATTATTCTCGCTACCCATACTAATGAGTTTTTCCACACCCCACTGCACCATTTATTACTGAAGGATTGAATCTAAAATCGAGTTTATACTATACTAAAAAATTGAATCATTAAAAGAAATACGAGAAAAACACAATTCTTCTTGTACATATTGCAAAGGGATTGAAACTATTGACTCCATTCAATCGTGGGTGAAAGTATTGACTCCATCAATCATGGGTGAGCTATTGACACCATTCAAACCACCAACAAGCCCTCTGAGATCACCAAGATTAGCCTTGGGTGGAACATTTCCAACAAAATTATTTGTATTACCTGTTAGCATACACATATACTTTACAAATTTCTGCCTATATCATAGAAAAGAATTTTCTAGTTTTGATACATGAGGTTCTTCAACTAGCCTTGATGCACAAGGTGTAACCATTGATGATTGCATGATGCTGAAAAATCAATTATTCTATTGAGAATTCATAAATCTAGAACTACATGTCTTCAATCACTTCCTAAAAATTGCAGGCATGGTGCACAACATTAAACAAAACATGACCACATATTAATGTATTTTTCAAAAATCTTATAACTATTGAATGAAATGCATTCAGAATACTTCATGGGTTTGAATATCTCAAGAGCTTTCCTGCAAATTCCTTTTGTGCATTCTAGCAATCAATCTGCACAATGATATAAATGCTCCTAATACAAAACCATTGTCATTTGAGAACACTTCAATATGAAGACAAACCCTGGCATTCTTTGGCTTGAAAAATTATGGTAGAATATCTTTCCCCATACAATAGTTAGAAATCAAATCTTCTTTCATTTATTTGCCCAAAAAACTAAGATTTGGATAAGCTCAAGAAAAAGTAGGGATAAGAATAAGGAAAAAATAAGGTAAGTTTCAATTTCTAATTTTGGGATAGTTTGCTAATTTTAAATGAAAAATATCAGAAAAAATAGAAGTATTTTCCATTGCCGAAAAAGAAAAATTATCCGGGAGGGCTGACAACTATCTGAGAAAAACAAATTCATTTCCGAGAGCAAAGCTCCCACATAAAGCCTATCGGCTTAATAAACACAAGTCACACCAAATATTCAAATTGTAAAATTTATTAAATTTAATTAACACAACATAAGTATTTTTATAAATAAAGTTCAATTTATATTGTAAAATTGTAAGAAACCAATTTAACATTATGATCATTGAAACATAATTGCATTTTGAAATATCCAAAACATGTAGCCCACTTAAAAATCACACACTAATGACATACTCCTAGACTAAAAGTGTTCCTAAACACAAGTAAAACAAGTGTTGGCTAGTACCTGTAATTGTAGTATTTTATTTGTTGTTAATTTAACTTTGATGAATATTATAGTTGTTAGTGCTTTATGATGATGTCAAATAATTGGTATGTAGAAATTGATTAATTAGTTGATTTTAAATTTTATAATAGGATGTTTAGAAGCATAGTCATTCTTGATTTTGCAAAAAATAAATTAAAAATTATTTGAAGTTTCATTATTAGATTGATTTTATGTTTGATATTTGACTAATTAGTTGATTTTAAGTTTCATAATTTGATTAATTAGTAGAATTTCATTTATCTAGAAGCTAAATACATTATAACATTATTTAATATAATTTCGTGTCCTAATTAAATTATGTGTACTAATTATAATAAAGTACAAACATAATAATAATAATAATAATCAATAAATCAACAAAATCAAATTTACATATTAAAGTTTTGAATTATTTAGATATATTTCTTTATATTTAAATACTATATATAATTGATTAATAAAAAATCTGTCATGCATAAACGACAACAATAAAAGATGGACAATAGAATTGTAGAAGATATTCAAGTTATAAAGATTGAATATATTTACTAAGAGTTAAATGACCTCCAATAGAATTTTGAATGTGGCTCGTATACATGAACTCTAATCTTTCATTTGACGTTGGTTTGAATAGTTTTGATTTAATATTCATTTATTTCAGTTGAGCATTCATGTATTTTAGTTGAATATTTATTATTATTAATTGTAAATAATGATAAATTTTTAATGTTAAATTAATTATTTTATTTAAATTACAATAATATGAATATGAATATAAATATAAATATTTTAAAATTAATTATATTAAGTTAAATCTAAATTATTCTATTTTATCTGTCTTATTAAAAAAATATAATAATATATATTATTCATTAATATTTAAATATAATATAATTATATATACAATATTATTTCTATAATTATAAAATTAACATTATTTATTTATTATTATAATTGATAATTTAAATATAATATTTATTCTGATTAATAAAAAAATCTACCCTTATCCTAATTCTTCCTATCATCAATTTGGTAGGATAAAAAAAGTATTGTAGTACATACAATTTTTCACTATAATAGAAATTAAAAAATCCATGAATACATAAGCTTCGCGACTTGCAATAATTCTAAGTTTTGAAGTTTAGTGTTCAGCAAATTTCCATAAACTTTTCTCCAAGACGTTATTGAGAAGCAATTTGGAGTAAAAAAAAATGTCTATATAGCACCCAAATTTACTTGGAATGAAAAATGCTATGAATGAAAATGAACAGGAAAAAGATCTTTTGGTGTGGAGAAGAATTAATGGTAAGTGCAAGTGATGAAGTTTCAATCAAATTAGCCAATCACATTATAAAAAATATTTTTTTATAAATTATAAATTAAAAAATATTACAGTTATACAATAAAGAACATCAAATTTATAGTAAAATATAAAAAATAATAGCTTTTAATTAATAGAAATGAAATTTTTTAATCACTAATTTAAAAAAGAAATCCATAAAATAATACAATAATACTTTCTTAAGCTACCAACAAATACTAAAAACCCTTAAACTAATTCTTATTAAAAACGGAACTGCCCATTACAACAAGAGTTAACAAAACCTAAAAAGATTTGATTACAATCAGAAGTAACCAAAAGCTCAAAGTGGGGGGAGTTGGATGTCGGGAGCATCCGGAGTACGATAGACAAACTTGTGAACGGCCGCTATACCCATTTGCTCAGCAAACTCACCGAGCTCATAAGGAAGGACCACTTTGACGGCCTTCTGAATAGGCCAGGAAGTAAATGTTTCCTTCTTTGCGCTCTTGTTCAGCATCGAAGCCTCTTCAGCCAATTTCTCGAAAAGATCGGTGACAAATGAGTTCATTATGGCCATGGCCTTTCTTGAAATGCTCATTTCAACACCCCTTTCCCGTTCGCCCTCTCCCTCTTCCTCTTGCTCTTCGTCTACTTCTTTACCCTTTCCCTTTTTGCCCTTTTCCTTTTCCTTTTTGCTCTCTTCCATTTTCCCTTTATCCTCGGGCGGAAGGCGCCAATTGACATCCTTGAGAACTTTGTAGATGTAAGTCTCCCACGCCTCAACTCTTTTCTTCTTCCTCTTCTTCGTATGGGCCTTCTGAGCAACCTTGGGAGGGCTTGGGGGCTTCTCCATGGGTTTCTTCACAGCCCTCTGACCCATTTCTTCTTACAATGCGCAGATGAATTCAATACACTCTTTTTTTTATGTATAGACTGTTGCAAGAAATGAAACACTCTCTTCTTATTATATATAGAGCGTTCTGATGATTTCCTATTGGCTGCCAGGCTGCCACACGGATAGAGGGACTCCAGTTCGTCTTTCCCGTCCACCACTGCTGATAGACCATTTAGAACATTTTGAAAGGCTTTTTCCAATTTTTGAAACATTCTAATATGCAGTTTTAAGAATGGTTTCTTTTATATGAATTTACAATTTTTGTTTCCAAAAACGTTTTTAAACAGATTGTTTCAAATACAAATTTAGAAACATTTTGCTAATTTTAAGATCTTAATATTTATTATACATAAATTATTATTATTATTTTTTTTAGATGTCTTCTCACTGGGAATGCGCTCAGCGAGATTTGAACCCTGGTGGGCTCAATGAGAACCATTGAGCTTCACCGCTAGGCCAACCAACTGTTGACCATAAATTATCTTTTGATATTATTATCACATATATATCATTTTATAATGTTTATGTAATTTCCTATTTGTTTTATTTTTTCTTATTTGAAATATTCTAATATAAATTTTAAGAATGGTTTCTTTTATATGCATTTAGAATTTTAGTTAATTTATTTTTAGAAATGTTTCTAATAAGATTGTTTCAATTGGGAATTTAGAAACATGTCGTTGATATTTATTATTACCTTTTTTTAACTTAAATATCTATATATATGTTTTTATAATAATGTTTATATAATGTTCTACTTATTATATCAAAGACGTTTATTATTGGAAAAGAAATAGTATTCCATTTTAAAATCAACAGCTGCAAATTCGCTGAAGGCAATGCAAGACGATCAAAACAATATTGCCTGTTAGTTTATTTTCCTCACACAAGCGTTCCGTATGTCCCAGGATGCATAAAAAATGGAATTCATGATCATCAAAGTATAAAGATAATCTTCCAAATCCGTGCAATCATTAGCAGGGTGTAGAAGTCTAGAATTATTTTTAAAATCGAGGTTAAAGAAAGTAGTACATAAAGATACTTTGTGGTATTTAACGTTAAAAAATCTCTTCAAACTGTTCCAATTCCCCTTTAGGATTGCTACAAGCATACCATAAAATAACCATAGACTGTGGATCAAGGAAAAAGAAAGGTAGAGGTAGAAAGTCAGCAGCCACTTTGAGATAAGAGAAGGGGGAAGATCAAGACCAAGCAAAGATTACTGCTTATCTGAATGTAGGGAAGGGGAAGTTCCTTCCCAAGTCTTAATGAGACTCCTTTCTTGGAATGTTAGGGGTCTCAATGCCCCTAACAAGCAGCGTTTGGTCAAACATTGCATTTGGTCTTCTAAAGCAGACATCATTTTCTTACAAGAAACCAAGATGAACAAAGAACTGATAAATAATTTCATAAGGTCTTTAGGGGACTGGAAAGCTACGGCGGTTGAAGCAATTGGTTCCTCAGGGGGTCTAACCATCATATGGAATCCCAGGACCACATTTTATTCTCATGACAAAGATTCCCAGAACTGGATGGGGGGTAAAATCATCAGCACACAATCAGACTTAAACACATTTGTAATCAATATATATGGTCCTATGTCAAGGAAAAAGAAAGTGGAGATTTGGGAGGAAATTAGTAACTAGTTTCATAACTTCCCTGATTGTAATTTCATTGTAGGGGGAGACTTTAATGCCATTATACATGCAACAGAGAAAAAAGGAGGATCTCAAAGGTTATCTCAATCTTAATCAGACTTTCATGATTGGCTTTTAAAGGATGATTTGATGGAGATTGAATTTGATAATGGGGCCTTTACTTGGTCCAATAGAAGAATGGGTATGGACAACATTTCAGAAAAACTAGATAGATTCCTTTTTAAGGGTGACTTGACTTCTTTCTCTTTTGGGTTGAAAGCTTCCATATATCCTTCATCAGGCTCAGATCATTTTCCAATTTGTCTTGATTTGTTTGAAGAGGACAAACCATATAAATGCTCCTTCAAATTTGAGAATATGTGGTTAAAGGAGGAAAACTTCACAAAAATAATCAAAGATTGGTGGACTGAAGTTATGGTGAAAGGTTCAAGATTGTTTTGTTTTGTTGCTAAACTCAAATTCATCAAGCAAAACCTGTTGATCTGGAACATGACTCAATTCAAGAATATTTTTTCATCAAAAATGGAAATTGAATCAAAATTGGCTGATCTAAACAACACGATTATGAATCAAGGAATGAATCAAGAACTATACTTCAAAGAGAAGGATTTGCTTAAGGATTTGGAGGATGTGCTTAGTAAAGAAGAAATATTTTGGAAGCAAAAGTCAAGGGAGTCATGGCTAGCGGCTAGAGACAAAAACACCAAATTCTTTCACTCTAGCACTAAGTGCTGAAGGAATACCAATAGAATTTCACAAATTTCAACCCAAGATGGATCTATTCTTAACGGGCAAAAAGAGATTTAGCAGGAAATAGTAGCCTTCTACTCCAATTTGCTCAATTCTTCAAATAGCTCTCCACTTTCATGTGAACAAGAACTTCTCTGCAACATTCCCAAAGTTCTCTCAGAGATGGATAACCGAAATCTAATGAGGCCATTTTCAACAGAGGAGATTTTACAAACATTATTAGCAATGGCTCCAGATAAAGCTCCTGGTCCAGATGGATTCCCTCCCTCTTTCTTTCTTCATTGCTGGGAGATTGTTGGTCAAGAACTTACTGAGGCATTGGAGATAGCAAGATTCTCAGGTAGATTTCTGACCAAAATCAATAATACTTTTATTGCTCTTATTCCTAAATCAAAAAATGCAAACTCTATTGATCAATTCAGACCCATTGCATTGTGTAATACAATTTGCAAGATTTTATCCAAAGCCCTTGCAAACAGACTAAAAGTAGTCTTAGATAGAATCATTGGGGAAGAACAAATAGGGTTTGTCCTAGGTAGATCCATTTTTTATGGCATAATAATTGCTCAAGAAGCAATACACTCCATTCAACATTCCAAAAAGCCCAGCATGTTAATTAAGTTAGACATCAATAAGGTTTATGATAAAGTGAACTGGAGATTCCTATCCAAATGTATGGAAAGCTTTGGATTTTCTAAAGCCTGGATTAACTTGATTTTTTATTGCATATCAACTCCAAAATACTCTGTTTTGATTAATGGTTCCCCTCAAGGTTTTTTTGGAAGCTCTAATGGCATAAGACAAGGGGATCCTATATCCCCCTTCTTATACATTATCATGGCAGAGGCATTAGGTCGCAACATTTCTAGGCTTCAATCCCAGGGCAGCATCAAAGGCATATCAGTCACATCTTCATTCCTCTTATTACACACCAGCAATTTGTAGATGATACTCTTCTATTTGGGTATGGTTCTGTCAGAGAAGCTACTCTACTTAGAAGTACTCTAAACAAGTATGCTTTAGCCTCAAGACAAATAGTCAACAAAGAGAAATCAGTCATCTTTTTCTTTTATACGAAAAAAAGAATCCGAATGAGAATAGAATCCCTATTAGCCTTTAATGCAGCAGCACTCCCTTGCAATTATTTGGGGATTCCCATTGATAAGAAACTTAAAACATCAGGGATTTGGAAACCAATCAATGAAAGGATGGATCAGAGAATAGCTAGCTAGAAATCCAAATGGCTATCATGTGCGGGAAGGATAGTGATGATTAAAGCTACCCTCTCAGCAATTCCCATATATCTCTTTTCTTGTTTGGCTTTGTCCTCAACTGATTACATGGATATAGTGAAAAAGTTAAGGAATTTCTTTTGGCATGGATGCAACCAGAATAAAAAATTCAAAATTATCTCCTGGGAAAATATTTGTAAACCAATTAGTGTGGGTGGAACAGGGATCAAGAACCAGTTGTGGCAAAATACAGCATTGGGAGCCAAATTATATTGGAAATTGATCAAAAACAAGGATTTCAAATGGGTTAGAATCATCAAAGGAAAATACTTGGGTGCAGAGAGATGCCATGAAATATTTAGAATTAAGAACCTTCCAAGAGGTTCTAGGATATAGAATTTTATATTGAAATCTAGATATGTGTTGGATTCCAATCTTTCTTGGAACATTAGAAGTGGTAACTCTACTAGATTTTGGGAAGATTCCTGGGGAGGAAGAGGGACTCTCCAGTCGATACCAGGCCTTAACCAGATTATGCAACTTTGTCAATCAGCATGGGGTAGTTTGCTTAGACATTACATCATCCCTTCTTAGTCATTAGGAGAGGACAAATCATGGAAGTGGAAGGATTTTTATAGTTTAGGAGCTGATATTCATGAAATAAATTTGCTAAAATCTGTAGTGTGTAATAGATCTTTTCTTTTGAAAAATGGTAATGATGAATTAATCTAGACGGGCTCAAAAGATGGAGTATATAAGGTAAAGGAAGGATACAATGTCCTAACTCAGCACATTCAAAAGTCATCTACAATTCCTCTACATCTTTACTAGAATAAAATGTGCCTTCCCAAAGCTGGTGTATTCCTATGGGCAGCATCTTAGGGCCAAATTTTGGCTGCAGAGATATTTTCTTGAATGGGATTCTTGGGTCCATCAAGATGTTACATGTGTCTGAAACATGAAGAATCTCACAATCACCTATTATTTTCCTGCCCCTTTGCCACAAAATGTTGGGAGTGGCTATACTTGAAATTGAATTGGCAATCTGCTCCTCATCAAAACCTTCAATTGCATCTTCTTGCTTGGCCAACTCTCTTTAAAGACAGCTTGTGTGGTAATGTATGGATGATCTCTCCTTCAATTGTACTTTGGGAAATGTGGAAAGAAAGAATCAGGAGAATCTTTCAGGATAAATCAATGGATATCGGGAAAATTTTGAACAGAATTGAAGCAGCAATAGTGGAGATCATGAATTCTCGAAATCAAACACATTCACCAATTCATAAATTTTGCACAAGTTCTAATGATAAGATGTTGAAAAGCTGGCATGGGTTGAAAGCTCCTAGCTCTTTAGGAAGAGGTTGCAAGGATAGTGGAATTCTAAGACAATCATGTGTTTGGAAATCTCCATCCCCGAGATGGGTGAAATTAAATTTTGATGGCTCATCAAGAGGTAATCCTAGGCCTTCGGGTGTTGGGTGCATCATTCATTCTTCACAAGGTCAAGTTATTGCTCAATTAGCCATTCCTCTAGAACTAGATACTAACAATGCTACAGAGATTAAAGCCCTTTATCATGGTCTAATCCTTGTTAGGGATTTAGGATTTAATAAAGTGGAAATTGAAGGGGATTCTATGATAATCATAAATGCAATCAGATCAGGAGCCACTACAAACTGGAAACTTCAATCTTTTTTAGAGGTGATTTTGAATATTATCTCCAAATTTGAATCAACAATGGCTAACCATATCTACCGTGAAGGTAACGGTAAAGCCGATGAGTTGGCTAATATGGCAGTAAGTGGAGTACACGTCAAATCCATTTCGAATGAATGGCATTATAGTCAGAACCCAGCAAGGTGAAAGGATGGACACTTCTTTCAAAAAGGATCATATCACCTGAACCAACTTATCAAATCAAGCAATTTTCTTGCCCAACTCCATCAGTGCAGCGTGCATCACAGGGTGGTCTTATTTGCGGTCAAATTTTCTTCTAACAAGGCATAGATACAGGATGATCTTCCCTCTCCATTTGGTGGTGGCTTAGATGAGAACATTGACTGGATTTTCAAATTCAAGTATGATGCACAAATGGATGGATTAGGCAGCCCAGACTCTTCCGAGAATGAGGAAGAAAATTTTGATGATCCCCAGGGTTCAGAGGAGGATGATGAAGAAGAGGTTACCGAGGAAGATGAAGAAAAATCAGAGCAAGCTGATGAGGGCCAACAATTTTTGTTTTTTTTTAATCCGTTTAATTCTTGGTGGGATAAGTAGTTTGCAGTTTTTTATGGTTGTTTGATATTGGTTTTCATGGAAAGAGCACTAATGCTCCATCTTTGTCCATACTTTATGACTGAACAATATTATGGTGTTAGATGTAGATAATTACTGTATATTTTATTTTCTACTTAATACAACAACTATGGCTTCGGCCTTTGCTGATAAAAAAAAAAATGTTAAAAAATCTCAACTCTTTTTTCTGATTCTAAAAATATGTGGGTTAAAAAGAAAAAAATTGTTTATTTTTAAAAAAAACATAAATTAATTTCTTACTGGTTTTTTAACTTTTTAAAATTAACAAATTTAAATCTAATATAAAAGTATATAAAATTAACATTGTCTCAACCAAATTATTATTTATTATCTTTTATATATTATATTGATTATTTTAAACAATATTAAAATTATATTGATTATTATATTTTATATTTTGTAATTAAGATTATTAAATCTAAATATAAAATTACCCATTCTAAAATGAGATAGAAAGGGAGACAAATGGCATACTTAATTGTTGTTTTATTTAAAGATCTTAATGCTATTGGTGTGTAATGTATAAAAATTAAACACACACGAAACTTATTGTACAATATTTAGTAGTTTTTTTTTTTGTCTTGAATTTTTTGAGCATTACTTTAAAGGGCATGTCATATTCAATTATAGTTTTATTTGAAGATCTCCTTGAATTTTTGTTTTCTTAATCTTTGAGAGTGAGAAAATAGATCTATATTTGAAAATCAATGGCTTAAAATTGCAAAAGACAATGGAAGACAATCAAAACAATATTGACATTTTATTTTCCTTGCTGTCATTTTTTTTCCATTGTTTATTTTTTTCTCCTTGCAGGTCCTCGCACAAGCATGTTCCCTATTTTAGGGTATTTAACACAACACATAAAAAATGGTATTCCTTAGCATCAAAGAATATAGATCTAACATTCCAACTCTCTCGAATCATGAAGGGAATAGAAGTTTTATTATTATTTTTATAATCAAGGCTAAAGAAAGTTGTACATGGTACTAAAAGTATTTTAAATTCATCTTTCTTGTATTTAAGTTTAAAATTACAAATTTGTTTATTAAGCTTACTGGTCTAATCTTGGAAAAAAGTGGGATCTAAAAATATGAGAAATGAAGGAGAAACGTTGAATCTATTTGGAGCCCTAGTTGCTTCACAAGTAGTAGGAACATTTGTGACAATAGTCATTTGTTGTTAAGGAATGCCTTTTTTTACTTTAAAAATGGAGGATGCAATTGGTGCGGAAGCAATAAAGAGAACAAAATCTGAAATGGACAAGGAAAGAGCTGAAATTACAGACATGGATAAGGGCATTCAGAGTAAAAAGGAAGATTTTCCCTGTGAGTTGAGTAAGAAGGGAGCCATAGATGTAGACAAGGAAATGGAAGAACCAACTAGAGAAGATAAGGAAACTAAAGGGAAAGATATTAAAGGTAAGACTTTAGAACACCTATTCCCCAATGTTGTGATGGATTGCGTTGAAGAATGCTAGCATAGGTCTATAATTTTGTGAAGGGTAACTAATTTGAAACTAATTTCTATAGATAGGCTAAAATTAATTGGGAGAGTAAGGGATAGGAATTTGAGTCTTTGAGAGGGATAAGTAAAGGATATGCATCATGTACATTTAGATTTGTAGATCATGCTTAAATAGTCCTCCAATATGAGTCTTTGGTAACTTGTAGACATGTTTGTTACCTTCAAGCTTGGACTCTGGATTTCATTCCCAAGGGGTCATCTAGGTCAAAATAATCCATTTGGATTCAACTTTCATTTCTAAATATTTCATTTAGACCATTCCTAAAGGACATTGTGTTGGAATATGATGTTAATGTTGTTATCATTGCTACCATTAGGGGTTGTTATTGATATCAACATATCCTATGTTCGGCTATGGATTTGATACTTCGGTGATCCAATGTAGCATGTTTGACATGATATGTTGCACAAATGTATCTTTAGTTGTGTTTTTATTGGTCTCATTCATGTTGCAACATAATGTCATTCATTCCTTTGGGTCCAGACCTATCTAGAAACTAGTCATTTTGCTTCAGATCCAGTGCTTGCATTATAATGTCTATATCATATTTCTTGGTCCCAAACGTTACAGTGAATGTGTAGCATATGTGAGGCATATTGGATTAAATGAAGAGGTTATATGTGGTATACTTTTCATTCATTACCACTACAGGAATATTTTTGGTGTGACCTATTTCAAATTATGTTAGGCTAACTTGACATTTTAGCATGGTATATGGAAGCAATGATTATGTTTAATGCTAGAGTAACAACCTATAATAGGGTTTTTGTGTTGTTGATTATCGGTGACAATGATTTCAGTGATAAGTTCTTTTTATTTATCTTATTCTAGAAGTGAGTTTTTTTGTATTGGTAGTGAGCCTCATTATTTCAGGGTAGTTCACCCAATTGATAGTGAGCCAACTAGCACTAACCCCTACCTATAGTGAACAAATTGGTAGTAAGCCTTTGTAAAAGTCTCCTTAATCAATGTCACCTTAAAAAGCATTTCTATCAATGAGAATTAGTTTCTTGTTGTTTTATCACATTGTGGGTTTCTATGTAATTTTTTGTTTTCACCGTGTATGGTGTTATGTGATTTCATGTCACATCTTTTTTATGTTTTAAATTTATTAATTTTTCTCTAGATTTAATAAGGTTGAGAAATATGTTTTATAATAACTACATCATCCCCTTTCTCAGTTATTCAGTTCATTCATCAATTGGTATTAGATCTTTGGTTCTTTTAAGAAAGCTCAATTGCTTGAGGTAGACTTGATGGCACATAAAATGAAAATTCCTATGATTCATGGATATACAAATTCTAAAAAGTGAAAATTTCGTATTAGTTATACTACTTTGAAATTTTTTGAGATGAAATATGTTACACCATTGAATAACCCTAATACTACAAATGGGATTTCAACCTATGAGGAGAATGAGAAAGAAAGGTATGCAATTTTTAGTTTTTTATCAAAGATTAAGTTAACAAAGGTTATTTCCTTAAACATTACTTATGAAGTTTGGGAAAATATGAAAGAGATATGTGAAGGAAATAATAGAGCCAAGTTATCAAACAAGTTAATAGATAAATGCCAATATGAGAATTTGAGAATTGAAGAACGTGAAGATATTCCAAGCTATTTTTAGAGGGTTGACAATGCTATGAGTGAAGTTAAAAATCATGGTGACAATCTGACTGATGAAGATGCTATGGAGAATATTCTAATGACTTTATCCAAAAGCTATAGGTATAAGATCTCAGTTATTGAGGAAGTTTATGATCTTAAGAAGTTTACTAGAGAGAAACTATTTGGCACCCCAGATGGAGTTTGGGTTGAATAAATTTTAGAAAGAGAGGAACAAATATGAGATAACCTTTAAAACTACAAATATGGAGGAAGATCTAGATTACGATAGTTCAGATGATTTGGAAACAAAATTTACAAGGAAGTTGAAGAAAGGTGTTGATAAGTACAAAGATATGTTTCCCCTTAAATGTTTTAGATGTGGATAGTCATTTAACAACCAGTTGTTTGGAAATAGGAACAAGAGATAAGTTTAGGAAGTTCAATAAGAAGGCCTAATATGTTAAAAAAAATACTAGCATATTAGATGATGAATAAGATTGAGAGGATTTTTTATTTTTGGAAGAGAAAGAAAAACCTAGATTTGATATTTCTAATATTTGCCTAGAATTTGATGATAACACTAAGACTGCATTTTTTGTTAGAAGGAATAAAAGTGAATGGTTTATTGATAGTGGATGTTCAAATCATATGACTATGGATAAAAGTGAGTTTGTAAATCTTGAGAAATATGATGGAGGTCTTGTTTAATTTGGAGATGATAAAGAAACACATATTTTCTAAATTGGTTTTATTACTCTTGATGGAAAGAATAATACTAACAATGTTTTCTATGTGAATAATTAATATCATAATCTATTGAGTGTTGGAAACATGTGTAAATGGATACAATTTTTTATTCTAGGATGATTATTGTGAGATATGAAAGAGATCTAAAACTATTATTATTATTGGTAGAAAAATAGGTAGAAACATATATCAACTAGAAGGAGCTACAAAGAGTTTCTTATTATCTCAATATAATGATAGATTTATTTTGCATCAGAGGATGTGTCACATAAATTTTCATAACTTGGTAAGGATAAGTTCAACAAGTGTAGTAAGAGATTTTCCAAGATTGACAAAATTAGATAACATTATATGTAAAGAATCTCAAGAAAGAAGGAAGACACAAGAGATATTCAAGAGAAAAAATCATTAATCTACTGGTTTATTAGATCTTGTACACATTGACCTATGTGGTCCAACTAGAACAAGAAGCTTACAAGATGAGAGAAATTTCATGTTTTGTATTGATGATTATTTTATATTTACTTGGATTACATTTGTAATTGAGGAATAAAAAGCATTAGATAAATTCAAGATATTTAAAGAATGAGTTGTAAATCAAGTTGATAGAAAAATCAAATTCTTAAGTCCTAATAAATGACGAGATTTTCCTTCTTGAAAACTTTTTCAATGGAGATTATGAAGGTATATTTTATGGATATTGTATAAGAAGAAAAGTGTATCGGTGTTACAACAAGAGACTAAACAAGATAGTTGATGCAAGAGAATCTTGGGTTCTTGTCAAACTTTCATCCACCAAAAATATTTGTTTTCTCATATGTACAATCTCTGAGTTTTCTTCAACGAGCCTTTAGTTTGAATCTATAGTTGTTATAAACATTATGGTGTGTACTTGGCATTTTGTTAAACCTTTGTCTAGATTCTCTCTTCAATCTATTTCTTCTTGAGTGATATCTTGTGGATTTCTTGGTAGGACCTATCTGTTCCTCATATTTTGTGGCTAGTTTTTATTTTTAGATGTCACGAAGTTATTTCCTGATTGGTGAAGCTTAATGGTATGTATCTAGATTTTCTTGGGTCCTTGGAAAATATATCTCTTACATCACTATTTTTGTTTCATCAAATTCAGAGAGACACACATAATTTAGCCCATTTCCTATATTTGTAATGTGTTTTCCTATTCTTGAGGAATTTTATTTTTTTTGGTGAACGTGTATTTTATGAAGGCTTTATATTGTATAATGTTAATCCTTTTTGGATATAAATTAATGGACATGTAATAATCTGATAACTTATTGAAGGTTAGGTTGAAAAAGTTCTATCTTTAATCATGAATGTTTGCATAACATGTAAGACTACATGTTGATGATCCATTGTATTTGAGTTTGTTGATAATAACAAGGATGATCTTTCTTGTCTCTCAATTGTTCTTTATTCTTTCCATTGTATTACTCTTATAGGAAGGATTGGATACATCTTTCTAGGCCTGTCCTATCCTTGATTACACCAAGTGGTATAAGACATAGCTTTCATTCCTTGTGGAGGTTGAATCTTAATTCCAATTCTTGTGAGGCCCTAGATTTATTTTTGTGGAGTGGTAGAGTAAGGATCTAATGAACAATTGTAGAGGAATTTTTCAAAATGGTATGAGGAAGGAGAGATGCAAATCCATCCATTATGGACAAGTTGATTTAAATTATACCTAGCTTAGGAGCTATACAAACTTCCTAGAGAGAGGTAGACATATTCATGATGTAAGTGGATATGAAGAAGAAGTTGAATAAGAAGTAGTACAAGAGCTTGAACATGGAGATAAGAGATTCTTAAGAGACATAACCAGAGTTAATGTAAACCCCCATTTCAATCCACCTAATTATGATGACAAGTTAGATTCAAATGAATTTATTGATTAGATCATAGAGATGGAAAAGTACTATAAATTGTTGGCAACAACAATTTTTATATTGTCATTGATGTCAAACCTTAACTGGTGAGATAATTTCTATTTAGTAGAGTACCATATCTTTTGATTGATAAAGAGGATTTGAAAAGAGGAGATAACAAGAGGACCTAAGAAAAGGTTGAGTTATGTAATACTTTAATGGGTACTTGATTAGTTGGAACATTGGAAAGGTAATGGGTTGTTTATCTTCAACACTAAGTGAGGAAAAAATTAGATTTGAAGCATAGGCTTAACCGAGAAAAAGAGAAGAAATTCAGTTTAAGCCGAGTGATGCTTGTGTTGACAGAGCGCCATTATAAGTTGAGAAAATTTAGTGTTGACCAAGCATCATTAATTATTGAGTGTTAGAGAATTAACCGAGCAAAGATAGTGTTTGTTGAGTAGACAAGTTTTAGCGATGGTCGAGATATCAAGTGATGGCTGAGTAGATGAACACAATATTGATTGAGTGTTGGTAATTTATAGTTTGTGAAGGAATTGAGAATCCTAGCCAACATAGTTGAAGTCTTGGGATATGTGAAATGTGTTGACATTATTAATGAATGATATAGAGCATTTAATGCATGGTTAACTATTTTCTTATGGATTCAAGGATAAGTTTGGAGCTGTATCTAGAAGGAAAATGAGGAGAACAAAATGATGGAAGGATTCAATGAATCTGACCTAAACCTAAGATCTACGGAAGAGATTAAGAAACAAAAGATTAATCTACCTGATCAAGGAGGTATAATGATGACCTAATTGTGGGGTTATGAAGAATGGTGGAAGAGGTTGATGTTATTGACTGATGAACCTAAGAAGAAGCCTAAAGAAGAGTTGTGAAGAGCTAAATGGAGTTGAGGTGATTAGTCAAAGGGATTTCTGAGAAGATTAGAGATGGAGATGGAAATCAAGGTCATTTAGTCAATCAACATATGAGCGTATTGGATCTATATTTGCAAAGTGAGTTATATATTTTAGATCAGAACCGACTGTTACTTTCTAACCATTATATTAGTCAAAATCCTTTAATCAAGGTTGACCTAACAGTCATTTGGTAAAGCCTTTAATCAAGGTGACATTCTGATGGAATGTTCTTAAGCCCTCTAACTAGGCCACTCTTAACACGGTGGTTAAATCCTTTACAGGGTCACACCTAATAGTGTGTATTGTAAACCTTTAACAGGGTTGGCCTATCATAGAGCTCACTTTAGAAGAGTAAAAATTAGTAGCATGTTACTAGTGGTTTTTCCCATATTGGGCTCCCACATTAAATCCTAGTGTTATACTTATCTGAATGTTATTTTATGTGAATGTTGTTGAAAGTTTTATATTCTTCAAGTTGATTACTTTTGGATAGTGGAACGCAAGTTTTATGTTACTGATTTATTCTATAGAGACTGAGTGAATTGATGAATAGATCTAAGTTTGTTGAAGATTTTGAAAGCTGAATTTGTACATTTAGACCTTAGGATAACTGATTCACCCCCCCCACCCCACCCATCTCATTTATTCTATAATCATTCTAGAAATTGGTATCAGAGTTGTTGGTGCTTGTAAGGAGAAATTTTAAAGGTGCTTGAAGCTAATAATCAAGATGTACAAAAAGGATGTACCAAAGCTGAATAAGGATAACTTCCTTGTATGGAAAAGTTTGATGAAATTGCACTTAGCTAGTATTGGTGAATCAGGAAGATACTATGTGGAAAATGAGTATGTACCAGTTCCTACACCTATGACAACTGAGGAGATGAAGGAAAAATAAGAACACAATTAGGAAATGTTGGAGATTGTATCAGCCCTAAGTTATTCTGAATTTGAAGATATCAAGAACTATACTACTGCAAAGAAAATGTGGGACACACTAGCAGCTATCTATGGTGGGGACACAAATTTTCTAAGAGCCAAATCTGAAATCTTGAGAGGTAAGTTTGATGAAATGAAAATGTTAGAAGGTGAAAACATTATTTAGTATTGTTCCAGAGTTAAAGAGGTAGTGAATGCTATTAGAGGAGCTAATGGAAACATTGACAATGATACTGTTATTAGCAAAGTTTTGAGAACTTTACTTCCTATCTATGCTATAAGAGTTTCTAAAATACAAGAATCTAGATGTACTCCTAGTAATGTCCTAACTTTGGAAGGTCTTGCTAGTAGACTTACTACTTTTGAGTTGTCTAATTTTGATAACTTTACTACTCACAACATTGAATCTGCATCCAACTCTCAAATGTTTCTTCACAAGTCTAAGAAAGGAAAAGAAAGATATGTGAATGATGACAATGACACTGACAATGACTATGATACTTCTGATGATAATTCAAAGGTAAAATCCCTATAATCTTTTTTTCATGTAACCAATTTGGCCATATTGCAGTAAGATGACCTCACAGGATTGACAAGGATGAAAGAAGGGAAATCAAGTATAAAGATAAAATAAATGATAGAGATAACAGAATGTACAATGACTACAAAGATAAAGGTAAAAAATCATGTTATATTGTTGGAGAAGAAACTGGAGGTGAAACTAATAAATTTGATGATTGTGATATAAAAGTAGTTTATGTTTCTATGAAAGATGATTCTGATGAAGATGAGAAAAGTGCACTTATTTCATATGTGAGTAAAGGTGATAAATGGATTATTGATAGTGGTTTCTCACATCACATGACTGGTGATAAAAGTAAGTTTTAAATATTAAATCATTACAAAGGTAGAAGTGTTAAGTTTGGTAATGATGCACCATGTCCTATGAAAGGGAAAGGATCAATAAGATTAATTGATAAGATCAGATGTGATAATGCTTATTGGGTTGAAGGTCTTAACTATAATTTGTTGAGTGTTGCACAATTGAATAGTACTAGTTACTGAGTTGAATTTCATCACAAGAAGGATAAAATATTTGATGCCACTAGTGAACTATTTGGAAGTGAAGAACATACAAAAGATAATTTGTTCTATCTAGACCTATCTGAAGAAACATATTTGTTTGCACAATTTTTTGATGTGTGGTTATGGCATAAGAGGTTGTGTCATGTGAAATTTGACAATTTGGTTAATATTAGTAAGATGAAGAGAGTTAGAGGTTTACCAAGATTGAAGAAACATGATAATGTGATGTGTAAATAATGTCAATTTGGGAAAATGACAAAGTCTAGTTTCAAGAGCAAGACATATACTTCTAATAATATTTTGGAATTGGTTCATACTGACCTTTGTGGACCTATTGGTGTGCAAAGTTACTGTGGTGATAAATATTTCATTGTATTTGTTGATGAATATTCTAGAATGATGACTGTGATGTTTCTGAAAGAGAAATCTAATAGAGGAGGAGAGTTCATATCAAATGAGTTCAATATATTCTACAATGATAGAGGAATAAAGAGACAAATGTTCACACCAAGGACATCTCTGTATAATGGTATAACAAAGAGAAGAAATAGATCAATTATGGATTGTGCTAGAAAAATGATGATAGAGAAGAATGTTGCACAAAAATACTAGAGAGAAGCTATAAGTACAATTGTTTATACCTTGAATTGAGTACAAATCAAGAAAGGTAAAAATGTTACAACATTTGAATTATGGCATGGTTATGCACCTAATGTGAAATACTTTAAAGTATTTGGAAGAAAATTTAATATACTAAAGGACAATAGGACTGGAAAACTTGATGCTAAAAGTGATGAAGGCATATTCCTAGGATATTCCACTAAGAGAAAAGCTTACAAGTGTTTGAATTATAACACTAACAAAGTTGTGGAAAGTGCAAATGTTAGAGTTGATGAATATGTAGAAAATAATGAAGTTGATTACAAGTAAGAACCCAAAGATTACTGATCTTTTGAATACATGGAAGAAGGAGAGGCCAGTAATATACTTGAGATAGAAAACAAATATGTCGAGAAACAACATGAACCTGTTGAGTCACAACAAGAAAATGTCGAGCATTAGAAGGATACCACCAAGCAATAAGAAGAGGAGGCAGAGAATCTACAAGATGAACCTAAAGATCAAGAACAAGTAGGAGATCTGAGCCTACTTTGGCATACTATGTGAGAAAACATCATAAGCCAAAACAAATAATTGGAGACAAGGAATTTGGAGTCATGAAAAGAAGTTGAAAGATCAAACATGCTTGTCATATGAATTTGAGCCCAAAATAGTGAAATATTCTTTAGAGAATGAAGATTGGATCCAAGCTATGAATGAAGAAATAGAGCATATAGAAAAGAATAAAACATGGACACTAGTGCCGAGACCAGAAGACAAGAATGTTATTGGAACAAAGTGAGTGATCGGAAATAAGTGAAATGAGCATGGAGAAGTCACTAGGAAAAAAGCTAGACTGGTATGCAAGGGATATGAGGAGGAAGAAGGCATTGACTATGTAGGTACATTTTCCCCAGTTGCAATATTCGAAGGAGTGTGAACTCTACTTGCATATGTAGCTTTTAAATGATTCAAAGTGTATCAAATGGATGTCAAATCTGCATTTCTGAATGGAATACTAGAAGAAGTATACATTGAAAAACCAGAAGAATTTGTTGACCCAAGCAAGAGGAACATGGTTTGTAAACTACATAAGGCACTGTATGGATTGGAACAAGCCCCCAGAGCATGGTATGAGAGACTGCACAACTATTTGATAAAGATTAGATTTGCAAGGACAAATGACAATAGCAATATGTACTTGAAGACTGAAAAAGTAAAGGGATATTGTTAGCTAAATTTGTTATTGATGATATCATATTTGGACAAAAAAGATGCCCTATGTCAAATATTTTCAAACTAGATGCAAACTGAAATTGAAATGTCTATGTTTGGTGAGATCAAATTCTTTGTTGGTTTGCAAGTTTATTAGATGAATAAAGGTGTCTATATTACACAATCTAAGTATGTCAAGGAGATACTGAAAACTTTTGGTATGGAAGATTCTAGACCAATAAATACATCCATGGCTACTGGAAAAAAATATCAAAAACTGATGATACAACTAAAGTGAATCAAACCTTGTATAGGTCAATGATTAGAAAGTTACAATATGTTGTCCATAGCAGACCAAGTTGGGATTGTTGCAAGATTTTCTACAAATCCTAAGGAGAATCAAATGATGGCAGTGAAAATGATGTTGATATATCTAAAAGGAACAGAGGACTATGGATTGTATTACAATAAGAATGACAAGTTTGAACTTAAATTTTATATTGATGCAAATTGGGTAGGAAATGTGGATGGCACAAAGAGCACAAGTGGTGGTGCATTCTTTCTAGGAAAGAGATTAGTCTCTTGGACAAGAAAGAAATATAACTGCATTTCTCAATCTACAACAGAAGCTGAATATGTAGCAACAGTAGTAAATTGTTCAAATTTAGTTTAATCAAGAAATTGTTAAAAGGTATAAAGGAAGAAATCACATAGCCAATTGTTATTTTTTGTGAGAACACAAGTTCTATTAATATATCAAAGAATCATGTAATGCACACTAAGACTAAGCATATTGCTATCAAGTATCATTACTTGAGAGAGATAGTTCAAGACAAAGAAGTGAGATTGGAGTATGTGAATACAAAGGAATAATTAGCAAATATATTCACAAAACCATTACCTAAGGATGCTCATAAATACCTAAGAGATAAATTAAGGGTGATTCCCCTAACTAAGGATACCTAGTAACATATAGGAGCATTGAATCAACTGTACAAATCATAATATCTGACATATTGATGCAAAGGAGGTCACACTTTAGGAGTTGCCTAGAGTTGTGAAAAGGAAAGCACAAGATATTGATCAATCATAAGCAAGATGACAAAGGGAGTAACAATATTCAGAGAATTGACATGAAGATATCTACATGGCGAAGATGGACATCTTTGGCATTATTGTCAAAGGGGAGAGATTCAGAAGAATATTTGTGTGAGTTGTCAAGAGTAAACATGAGGGAGAGATATAGTAAACCTGAGAGAACAGAGAATAGAAAGAGAGAGAAATATAGAAAGAGGGAGAGATTTAGTAAACCGATGAATAGACAAGGAAAAATCTATCCAAGAGGGAGCTGATACTTGGATGAGAATCAAAATGAAGCTAAGGATATTATTGAAGATCTAATACACAGAAAGATTTGATAGTGATTTATTCATTGCATACTTTTGGATTGTATGGTAAGAACATATGGCGTTGCCATCAATGCCAAAGAGGGAGATTGTTGGAAACTACAATTGAAGTAATTAAACTATATTGTCATTGATGTCAAACCTTAACTGGTGAGATAATTGTTATATAGTAGAGTATCATATATTTTGATTGATGAAGAGGATTTGAAAAGAGGAGATAACAAGAGGACCTAAGGAAAGGTTGAGTTTTGTGATACTTCAATGGGTACTTGATTAGTTGGCACATTGGCAAGGTAATGTTTTGTTTATCTTTAACACTAAGTGATGAAGAAATTAGATTTGAAGCATAGGCTTAACTGAGTAAAAGAGAAGAAATTCAGTTTAAGCCGAGTGATGCTTGTGTTGACCGAATACTATTATAGCCGAGCAAATTCAGTATCAATCGAGCATCAATAATTTTTGAGTGTCATAGAATTAACTAAGAAAAGATAGTGTTTACTAAGTACACAAGTTTTAGTGATGACCAAGATATCCAGTGATGATCAAGTAGATGAACATAGTATTGACCGAGTGTGAGTAATTTACAATTTGTGAAGGAAGTGAGAATCACAGCCAACATAGTTGAATTCTTGGGATATGTAAAATGTGTTGACATTATTAATGAATGATATGGAGAATTTAATGAATGGTTAACCATTTTATTATGGATTCAAGGAGAAGTTTGGATATGTATCTAGAAGGAAAAAGAGGAGAAAAAAATGATGGAAGGATTCGATGAATTTGACATAAACCTAATATCTACAGAAGATATTAAGTGGCAAAAGATTAATCTACTTGATCAAGGAGGTATAAGGATGACCTAATTGTGGGGTTATGAATAATGGTAGAAGAGGTTGATTTTATTGGTTGACGAGCCTAAGCAGAAGGCTAAAGAAGAGTTGAACAAAGTTGAGGTGATTGGTTGAATGAATTTCTAAGTAGATCAGAGATGGAGATGGAAATGAAGGTTAGTCAGTAAATCAACATATGAGCATATTTGATTTGTATTTACAGAGTTATATATTCATGTCAGAACCTATTGTTACTTTCTAACCATTATATCTGTCAAAATCCTTTAATCAAGGTTGACCTAACAATCATTTGGCAAACCCTTTAATCAAGGTGACATTCTGATGGAGTGTTCTTAAGACCTCTAACCAGGCCAATCTTAATAGGGTAATTAAATCCTTTAACAGGGTCACACCTAATAGTGTATATTGTAAACCTTTAACAGGGTTGGCTTCTCACAGAGCTCACTTCAGAAGAGTGAAAATTAGTAGCATGTTACTGGTGGTTTTTCCCATATTGGGTTTCCATGTTAAATCATGGTGTTATACTTGTATGAATGTTATTGAAAGTTTAATATTTTACAAGTTGATTACTTTTGGATAGTGGACTTCAAGTTTTATGTTACTGATTTATTCTATAGAGATCGAGTGAATTGATGAATAGATCTAATTTTTTTGAAGAGTTTAAAAGTTGAATTTGTACATCTGGACCTAAGGATAACTGATTCACCCCCCCCCCCCCCCTCCCCCCTCTCAGTTATTCTAAAATCATTCTAATATGAATTTGAGGGCATCAGTAAAGATAAGAAGGTAAAGTATGCTTGTAGAAAGTTGAAAGGTCATGCATCTTTATGCTGGGATCATTTGCAGATCTATAGGCAAAGAAGAGGCAAGGATAAAATAAAGTCATTGGATTAGATGGTTAATAGATTAAAGTCCAAATTCTTACTTATAGATTACCAAGTGATTTTTTTTAGGATGTTGTAGAACCTAAGGAAGAAGGATCTTAGTGTGAAGGAATACACTAAGGAATTATAAAAGTTGCATATCATATATAGTCATATAGATGATTAGGTAGAGAGGGTTGCAAGGTATTTGAATGGTTTAAGGGTTTCAATTCAAGATGAGATTAGTTTGGTCAAGTTGTAGAATGTACAAGAAGCTTATCAACATGTCCTAAAGGCTAAGGATAAATTGAACAAAATCCAAGAGAAAATAAATAGAGGAAGAGGTGGAAGATTTCAAAGAAGAATATTTTCAAGAGGAGGAAAGTATTATGGGGATTAGAATTCAAAGAAGAAATATCATACATAATGGTTGACATAAATTTCCATACAGGTGGTGGATAAAGTAGATATAGGAGAGATAAGAGAAGAGTATTCAGAGGAACCTATTCTAAGTGTGGAGGTGAAGGACACTAGCCATTTGAATGCACCTAATGGAATTCAGGAAAAAAGACAAAAAGGAAAGGTATAATTTCTTATGTGGAAGAAGAACCTATATAATCTTTGAAACAACTAGAAGATGGAGAAATGATAGTTTGGATTTTGATCTATAAATAAGCATGTATGTCTGCAATGTCAGCCTACATTTTGTTGGCCTATTGTAAGTGATTTCAATATAATGCTAACATGGGATCTTATATTCTCTAAGTTTCTTGTATTGTTTCTTTTTTCTCTGTCACTCTTCCTACATAGTTTGAACTATCCTAATTAAGGATCCTTCCTCCTTCTCTACTTCGCATCCAATTTGGATGAAGGAATCCTAGTTTGAGGGGTTTTTTGTAGGAGAAGAACTAGTAGATGAACTATCTAGTGTATGTTTCTATGCCATCTTAAGATTTCTTTAATTGCTATGTTAAATACATCTTACTTGATTCTTTTGGTTTTTTTTGAGGTTACTAAAAACTTCTTACAAAGTGGGTGGTGGTTTCCATTGGAAGTAGAAGGTGGTGGTAATGTTATCATAAAGGTACTTGGGGGTAAGATTACATGAGTCTCCTTATGTTCTATCATTTCCTTCTCTTTTTATGAATGCATTCCTCTTCATTTAATAATCCACTCCTCCTAACTGTTTCTTCTCCCCCAATTTCTCTCGCAATGCCATTATGGAATATTTTATCTTTTTCTATTACCACCACTATTTAATTATTGTCATTTAAATTAAAAACATCATAAATAATTAAATAAAATTTAAAATTAAATAAATTTATTTAATAATCATTACAGGTTATGATATCTTTCCCCCATTAAAACATGCATTTTCCTTGATGCCTCATCAAAGTTAGTCATCGTACCCCAATAGGATCAATATGAAGCACACTAGATTTTTTAGTATCATTCTTCCAACTAAATGTTGTCTATCTTTTATTGATAATCATTAAAGATAATAAATGCATGTAGAACTAGCAAGTAACACTTCTTACCAAAAATTTTACATTTATCATGTTAGAAGTTCTTAATCCATTTTATATTTTCATTCTAGTAATACTCATATAATGCAACAAACACTTCATTTTTTCAAACATGCAAATTAATATACAAACAAATATTCTTCAAGACACCCTTTTTCAAAATCAATGTAAACACAAATTTTAAGATGTAATATACAAAATGGTGAGAAATCAAGATGGATATATCACTCACAAAAGTATGTTTAGTGTGTGTAGGAAGAATACCAAGATTCCACCATAAAGGAAATCTGATTAGTATGAGAGAAGTACTAATTCATGATCTTCTTAAAGTATGGGCCCATTGGGTTCTATTCCTCCTTTCCCTAAGAGAAGGAATCTTAAATGATATGCAATATAATATATAAAGGTATGTGTTATGAAATGAAAAAGAGAGGAATGTACTCACCTTGAGGGCTCGTAGAGGAAACAGGATCAGATCTAAAATGAATTGTCAAACTACAAAAGAAACTCAAACTGAGAAGGATCTAAAATCTAAAAACTAGAATCTACTGACTATGAAAATATCCAGAATCCCTAGGAACATGTCAACTTCTAGGGTATAGGTCAACCTGGGTACAAGTAGATGTTAGTCTAGGTATAGGTCAAGGTTTATTTGTACTTTCTATGTACAAAAATTTGATATCTGAATATTCGATGGAAACTATAACCCTATATCTTCCAATTCTAATCCTGAAAACCTACAAATCTTCTCATGCACACAAGAAAGGGGTAAATTTATTGGTGGGGAGGATATTTCCTTGGTCAATTCCTACTTGAGGAATTAAACTTGAATTTAAAAAGATATAGATGAAATAATTCTTGCAAGTAATAGATATTAGATCTAAATAATGGATTATATCATGCCAATATAGATGCTAATGTGCTTAATATGTGATAAAATATGTTAGTGCAATAGCCTTGACTCAACACAAAACTAAAAGGAAATCATGTAAGACAATATCTCATGAATGGATGCTTTTAAATCACCTTGGTGATGAATGAAAGAAGAAGAAGAAGAAGACTTTTGTGGATGTGGTTCTCCTCCTTTGATGTAGGCCAATGCCTTTGTCCCTAATGATGAAAGGAGCTATATCTATGGAAGGAAATTTTTGGAGTATGAAGATCTTGAATTCTTGATGGAATAAATGCCTTGCTTTCTTTCTTGAAGATTCTTGAAATATTGTTCATGATTGATTCGATGATCATGTAGATTTTGGATTATGTGGATGATCAAATGAAGTGATAAGGCCTCCTTTTATGTTAATTTCTAGAATCAAGATAGAAAGGTTCAACTGCACTAGGTGGAAAAAGGCCAATAATTTTCATTGGACCTAGGAGCCTATCAAAATTCACCTCCTAGGGTATAGGTTGAACTTGACCTATACTATGTATAGGTTGAGGATGGCCTATGCCTAGAGCTGCAAAACTCAAGGTTAAAGTCTTAGATCCCAAGAATCATTGATGGGATTAGGATAAATATGGTGAAATATGTGGGAAAATTAGTTAAAATACATTTAAATCCTAATTTTTTTGATTGGGAGGATGAGTGGAGAGTTATGTATAGAAATTAGAACCATCTTATAATTTTGAGCAAGATTGGAAAAAGAAAAAGGACCTTAATTTAAGTAATTAAATGCAATAGGGGGTCCTAATGTACCAAACTAAACTATGGAGGGCTAAAATGGTCTCACAAAGAAAGTGCCTAATTTTTGAGATGGTACCTATAGCTCCCACTTTAGTGGGAGTATGAGGAAAGTCATACTCATGGTCAAAGGAGAGAGAGAGAGAGAGAGAGAGAGAGAGAGAGAGAGAGAGAGAGAGAGAGAGAAGATAGACATGTTGTGGTGTTTTGCAAAGATATAAGACATCACTAAGTCTAATGACATAAGCTTCCAAACTAAGGATCCTAACTCCACATCCATGCACAAGGGAATGAAAAAAAGAAAAGAGAAAAAATAAAAGATAATACAAAAGACACAAAAGGGGTTAGTACTAAACAAACTCCAAATCAACTAGCAAAAGAGAACTCAATCGTAAATGCCTCATCCACTAATATCATGTATGGAAAGATATTGGAAAAGAACAATTGATCACATAGGAAGAACAAGAGGAACACCAATAATTATACAAACTCCATGATCTCATTTACTACCATCAAAGAAAGAGAGAAGGAGAGAGGTATGTGATTACCTCTCCTAGTAAGATTTGTGTGTCTTATTATGAACCACACAAAAGAGTGGATTGAATGGTCTAGCATGTTTTTGTGCCATGCTAGTCAATCCTACAAAAACCTTGTGCCTTCTGGAAGTTTTTTTTGCATGTGTATGTGTATTCCTCATGAATGCATCAAGGTCTGTTAGGCATGAGAATGTTTATGTGTGCACCCAGCAGATCAATTTGTCTATCACCATAAGGTTTTCTTATGTATGCGCTCTTTGTGGATGGATCAAGGTATGTTGTCAATAGATATATGTGTGCATAAATGTGCATCCAAGGGATGGATAAGGACCACTTATACCCATTAGGGATAAGCTGTAACAAAATAAAAATAAAAATACATAAGTATTGTACAAGGGAGGTCGTATGTATGCCCCCCTCCTTATGATGATTGCATAGAAGACATTGTAAGGAAGAGAATCAAGGATGACTAATTCTATCAAGAAGGATATATATTTAAAACAATAATGTATGCCACAATCATAGCTAAGATATTTGACTCGTATAAGATAAGAAACTTGATAATTGTGAAAGGATATGCCACTTGTAGAAGAAACCCTTGAAAGGAAGATATCTTTTTTACAAGACATCTACCTTCAAGTGGAGTGTCTAAAAAAAGATAACATATTCAATTCAAAAGAGGGGGAGTAGAACAATAATGCACCCATTTAGTGGGCCCTATTTCTAAGTGAAATTGGGATTCTTGATAAATCATGACAAATTTTTAATCACATAGTAAGGGAAGTCATTTATAATGAACATAGTTTTCAAAATAGGGAAGTCACACCTCTTGCATAAGAGAGAATCCTGGTCAGAACAACAATTCCTTATAAGAAAATAATGTGATATGATAAAAAAAAATGCCACTATAGTAAGGAAAGCAGATCCATTTACAAAAGATAAAAATGAATGTACATGTTATCTTTCTCCCCCAAGTGTGAAAGAAAGATAAAATGTATAATATGTAATGCAAAAAAATTGCTCATTAATGGTATGTAGAAGGAATTTTGGAAATAATATATAAAAATCCTTAGGTCATGAGGTTTTCTTCCAAATTATATTTGTTTAGATATTTGTCAATTTTGTTACTAGTTTATCGCATAATATTGAGAGTAAATAAATGGTAAATGAAACACACACAAAAAGATTTCATAGAGCTTTAATAAGATGACACTTTTTGAGAGACATTTGAAACCAAGTTGCCTAACGCTCCCATTAGGGTGACCAAATTAAGCACTGGTCCTTGTAAAACTAAAGGAAAAATAGAAGTTTCTGAAGATTCTAACTAGTAATAAATATGGGTGAATTTATTTAATTCAATTAAAAATTTATTTAATTCAATTAAAAACTAGAGCATATGCTTAATGAGTAAAATTAAAATATTGTAAAAATAGGCAATGGAGTAAAATTCTCTAAATTAGGGTATCTAAAACAAGCAATAAATATTTCATTTTCTCTAATGAAATCCATCCATGCATCTAGATCTATTTCCTTATAAAGTAAAATAATGCAAGTCCTAACAGGTACACATATGATGATTATTTCATGCCTCATTCACTTGATGTATAATATGTGCATATCAAACCACCATTAACATCATTACATTAAGGTATAAAATTTACTATTTATACAAAGCCATCTACCTAAAAAAATAGAATACAAACCAGAAATTTATTTGAAATGGTCCTAACTAATAATACTCAGATTGAACATTGATGCATGTTTATTTATGTGGTTGGGTGTTCAAGAAATTAGATACATAGCCCCTTCTATGATGAAAGCCAAATATATACTATCATTTTGATGGGAAATAAAAGAAAATTTAAGGCAATTCATAATTTGACAGGGAGAATTTCCAATCAAATTTAAATATACTCATTATATTATATCTTTTTATAATGTAAGAGTTTTCTATAGAAGATCAATGCTCAAAATTTGAGAATTCTATGAACAACATATGCAATTGTTAGGGTTCAACACATTTTTTCATATATATATATATATATATATATATATATATATATATATATATATATATATATATATATATATATATATATATATATATATATATATATATATATATATATATATATATATATATATATATATATATATATATATATATATATATATATATATATATATATATATATATATATATATATATATATATATATATATATCTAGATATATATATAGATATATATATATATATATATAGATATATATATATATATATAGATATATATATATATATATATATATATATATATATATATATATATATATATATATATATATATATATATATATATATATATATATATATATATATATATATATATATATATATATATATATATATATATATATATATATATATATATATATATATATATATATATATATATATATCTATATATATATATATATATATATATATATATATGACTCTTTTTGACCAAGTTTCATTTACTCCAAAAGGTTTAGAACATTAAAAGAGAAAATCATCCTTGTAGTCAAGTATAAAAATATTACATGACTTTTCAATTATTTAATGATAATTAAATATAGTTAAGGAGTAGCTTTTGAGCTCAATATATCACCATAATTTCAAGAAAAAACAAAATGTAAAAAAATAATTAAAATTGATGTACTGGCAAGTGCAATTTTATTATTTACTCAAACCAAAACCAAATTTTCTCCATCAATGATATCGTGTTACATGAACTATTAGAAAAATGTCACAAAAGTGAAATGCAATCAAATCCAATTTTGAGCTTGCTACAGCTAAAACAAAGGTTATAGCATCATGAATATCATGGAACATCAACGTTTACAACTTCAGGTGCTAACATGAAATAAAAAAAGAAAATGAATTTCTTTAGGTATTGGAGATGGACTAAAAAAGATTCTAACATGTAATGACGAACCAATTAATGAAATCAAAAGAATATGATTGATTCCTCTCATAAATAGAACAAAAAATAATATTCTTCTCTTTGAAAGAAAGATAGTAATCTACCAATCATAATGTATGTATTTATCAAAAAGTTACCAAAGAAATGGTACAAGATTAAGGAAGGATAAGGTTGCAAATCTAACTCTAAATTTTTTGATCTAGCTCTTTATATAAGTGTGAAAATCCCTTATATTTTGTAGTTCTAAATGTTCCAAAAATTGTTAGATCTAGCACATAAGATCAATAAATAAAAACTCAACACAGTAATGGAAGTGGTTTAGTTTGATCTAAAAAAGAACATCACATTCATTGATCAAAAAACTTACTCTATTTAACTCAAACTATATGGTCCAACAACTTGAAGGATGTTCTTTTATACCATAATAATAAATAATAATTTGAAGGGCGTGAATGTTTTAATAGGTATATTCACCATTTGCAATATTAGTTTTCTTATCTTCCATAAAAATTTTAATTTGTATAAGGTTGTAACCCTAGTCAGTTGTGTACAACATTCATCATGAAATATTAAGTATGATATGCCATTTCATCACTCATCAACAATATCTCAGCCATGTGATAGATAATATGTACAAAGGTTTACTTGTAACCTTAATATTTCTTGTTAGTTAATATTAATGGGAGTAACTAATGTACAATGAAACAACTTATCAGATATTTTAACATTAAAATGCAAGGTCTTTAGCTGGTGAGTATGGTTTACAAAGTCAGATATTCTCCTCTACTTAAAATAAACCAAAAAATTGAAATAGACAAAAATCATTACCTACACATTGTCTAACTTACTTGTATTTATCTTTAACATACTTTGGCATTGTTGGTTCTTGGTTTGACATGTTTTGCGCATATGAAATTCTACCAAGATACCCACCTAAATATCTAATAAGTGGCTAACTTCTATGGTGGACACCTAAATTGACCTAGACCAACTAACGAGAAACTCATTGAATCCCTTCTACACTTTTGGCTCTGCAAAACCAAGGTGGGTGTACCTATGATCTTTCTTCAAGTTTCATGCAACAACTTGTACTATAAGATCATAAAAGAATATACCTAATGCAAGCCTCAACATAACAAGGAGATACTAGGTAACAATCATTCACCCATTAAACATCGACTTGCATGGAGTATGAGATTAACTTATCAACTTTCTTAGACAACAAAAACATAAAATGAAGATATTTTGTAATTTGACTTAATATTTTCTGTGAAGAAAATGTAATTGGATGCATAAAAAACCCTAGCTTAGATCAGTGTCTTGTTCATTGGGAAATGTGTCATTTAAGCATAATAAATCCTACCGTAAGTCTGAGAAATATAGCTATGTGATTCATAACACATTTGCATTATAAAGTATTAATGTGTAATTTTTTAATAAATCCTACTAATCACAATCCTAGTATAATATCTTGTGGCTTTGTAGTTAAGATTCAAGAATTTTATTTAATTCTTTGAATTAAATCCTGAATCTGCCACATACATCATAATAATACTATGAAATAATGGGATCTTTGATCCAATCATATAAAAACATACGAAATTTTCAATAGGAGAGATTTCATTAAATTTAGCTATACTTGTTATACAACATCTAATATTAATTAAAAAATATAAAATGTACAACAAACTACACTAATTCTTATTTTCCCATACTTTCTTTAGTATTTTCAGTACATATACAACACAAAAAACATATGGACCGATAGACTCAAAAAACTATATATGAATTATCAAAAATCAGAGCCCATCTCATGGCCTTGATTACCCTTTTATAGGAACAAGGGTAGAAACAAGCTACAAGCCAAAGATAAAATTTGTCAACTTTTATGTTTATTTTGAGAAAGAAACTTGATAGTACAAGATAGCAGCTAAAATAGAAGATTGCATCCCTTCAAGAACGTCCCTATTCATGTAGACTTGTGAATCATACCCATGACTTCTTGAGAGTGGCTTCAGGTGCTGCATTAACTTTTTGAAGTGATATAAGACTAGAAAAACTATCAAGATGACATAGTACTTCCACTCCTCCACATATATATGTACCCACTCGTCATACTCATCCACTTTTGGTCAATCAAAGTTCAAAACCATCTTCCTAAAGAACCTTAATTCTCTGTATATTTTTTCCACAATCAGAGATATGCAATCCTAGCCACTTAAAAATTTATGCTCACTTTTAGCCCAATCAACCTAGTCCACTATTCATGATTTCTACATAGAATATTTTGGTTTTCCCTCATACTCAACACTACAAGATCTTGGCTTCCACATCGACCAGCATATCTCCCTTCTCACCCAATTGGCCATCCCTACCATGCATCAACATTCCATGATCCCACGATGTCTTCTCCCTCTTTGGGAATCTCATAGTTACATCATAGGATCAAGTCATCTATCTCCATGGGTCCACACTCCATTTCATCATGCAACTACCACACATCATAATTCTGGGAAAATTTTCAACCTTTCTGGGAACACAGAGCCATGACACATGTTATCCCCTAGGCACATAATCCACCTACTTCATGCATTATCTTATGGTGATATCATAAAAATCCTCCCTTCAAAATTTTGAAAATTCTCCTACCTTGCTTTTAATTCTATAATTTTCATCCTCAACATCAATTTTTTGCACTAAAGCATGGGCCCCAATCTTCTTTTTAGGATTTTGGGATTTCTCTTACTCTTCTTCCAATCTTGATCACTTTCTTTTCAGAGTTTTGGGTTGTCACTTACTTTGCTTCTAATTCTAATTTTTAGCACTCCAAGCATCAAATCCCTGCATTAAAGGACTTATCTTATTCTTGAAGTTCAAATGTGCCATCAATCTATCATACTTAAATGACTAGTCCTTCTCACAATTGCAATTTTGGAATATGTGGGTCCCATCTCATCTTTTCAGACTTTCAGGATTTCCTCTACTCTACCCTTGATTCTAACTATTAGTATTATCAGATTTAACCAAGAAGAATACTCAAAATAATATTAACTTGGAACATTAAACTTGGTCCCTTGGGAAGAGAGAGTCAACACTTCATGTTCCCTCAATCAGCTAGAAACTTTTGGTTACATCAATATGAAAACACAATGTTTATCCTACACATAGAAAAGGTAAGAAACCTTTCAGCATTTCCCTTATTTTGCTTCTATTTTTTATCATTACTAGAATGGGAAAGAAACCTTAGCTTAACACATAACAAAGGTCATTCGACATAGGATAAGGACTTAAAACTTAGCAAAATATTAAATGGGTGGACCTAAATAAGATAGAACATTAAGATTATAAAGATTATGGGCCCTTCTTACTAAAGGAAACCCCTCACCTAAGTTAGAAAAAGTAACAATGAAACATAACATTTACGAACACAACTAGGGATTCTAATTATTTTAAAGGAGATAAACAAGGAACCCTAGGGCAAGATGGTCAATCCACAAGACAAGACCTAAAAAAATTTAATCTCAAAAATCCATACCAATAGTGGCTCTTTCTATGGATGATCATGACACAGGAGTGATGCAAGAACCATATGATAATTGGGAGAGAAGAAAACAAAAACCAAAGAAGAAAAACATGGAAAATGATAGAAAAAACCCTATATACATAAATTTACATATGATATAGACCTAAAATATACTGCTCATGGAAAATATCCTCTTTAAAAGAAGTAATGTTTTAGGAATTGTCCATCAATGGGTAATTCTAGAACATCTCTAGCCATTTCCCTGAGGGTTTATATGATTTTTCACCCCATTTCTCATGAATCACATATGGCTCTAGCCAAATGAGATCAAATTTTCCTTGGTTTCTTTTATCTTCCCCTCTTTTATTCCACATTATCACAGTATTACCAACATCAAACTTTCCCTCAATTGTCTTCTTTTTATACAATTTTTTAACTTGCAATTGGAATTTGACATTTTTAGCATTAGCTTCTCTAATATTCTCATCTAACTCCATGATGTCATCCATCCTTTGTTTCATTTCATGCTCAATTTATTCATCATAAAATTGGATGAATTTATACATATCCATCATGTTTTTCTTTGGTAGTCTAGCATGGATTCCATACACCAAATCAAAAGATGAACATCCAATGGCCTTCTTTACAGTTACCACATCTGCCCAAACTACCAATGACAATTTTGAATCCCATGCCCTCTTATTTTTTTCTAGGATTCTCTTGATTATTTTCAATATGCTCTTGTTACTTGATTCAAGCTATCTTTTTCCCTATGGGTGGTAGGGTGTTTAGTATGACTTTTGGATACCAAAATAACATCAAAATTCATCATATTATTCTAATCTAAAACATAGTGCACTGTCAGACACAATTCTCTTTGGACATCCAAATCTGGTAATGATGTTGTTTAGGAAAACCTTTGTCACCACCATGCTAGTTTCTATCTTGGTTGGTATTTATTGTTAGCATGAATAATTATGAATCTTGTTAGTAGGGAAAATTGGATGTTCATTATAGATGATTGAGTTCATATATGTTACATTCATCACTGGGTTTGTCATTAATGTTAACATATATGCTCTATGGACATAGTTGATAGGGTTACAGACACAAAAATATTTTGTGATGTTTTATGTTGATGAATTGATTTATGTGAAGATATAGTTGAATTCAGGAATGTCTTGTGATGATGTGGTTGTAAGCGCATAAATATTTATGTAGATATGTTTGAGTTATGTGAAGTTTATTAAACACTATTCTCAGTGAGTGTTACCAAGAATGTGTGTTATTCAAAATTTATTGTTTGGCGAGGTTGAAGTTAGTTCAGCAAGGTTAATATGTTGTCTATGACATATTTAGGATGCTTGGATAAACATGGCAGAATCTACTTTTCATTCTGCAAAGACTTGTGGATGATGTGAAGTGTGTTACTTCTTTTTTATCTGCCTACAGATTAATAATTCTATGAAAGTGTTTAGATATAATGTAATGTGTATTGTAATTCTTATTGATGTCTTATATTATTAATTATAATTTGAGAAATCCTTTTGGCTGACACAATAATCATTAGGACTTTTTATAAAGGAAAGGTATCAAAGGGTATCATAAGGACATCATGCGGTCATGAAATGTTGTGCAAGCTTTGAATGCAAAATCTTTATGATTAGAGAAGAAGATGGTGGTGTTGGATTGTTGAGGACTTCAAATGAACTATTCAAGAAAAGATAGTTTTTTTTAGTCAGTTCACCCTTGGATGTGCTATCCTAAAGATTAATTAGTGAAGATAGACTTGAATCAATTTGGACAATGGGTTCAGTTGTCTTTGTTGTGTTTCTCAATAAACTCCTCATAGGGTTGGAATCTTTTAGCAGGGATCCAAAGTCTCCTGATAGGGACTCATATGTACTTATTATATTGTAAAAGACTTATAACAAGGTCTATCCTTTCACAAGAAAATTTTATATTAGTACATCATCTTGTGGGCATCATTCCCACTAAGTTTTTCCCTCTGATCAAGGGTTTCCCTAGTTAACAAATATGGTGTTATTGTGTATTTTTATTATCTTGTGGTTATTGTTTTTTTTTATTACAATCTTAAGATTTGATAGATTTGAATTTAAGTTAACTAATTTCACAATTGATTCACCCCCCCACTCTCACTTGTGGTGGTGTAATTTTCTTTCTAATAATTGGTATCAGAGCATCAAGTCCTTGAAGGAAAATGTTAATAGCTTAAGGAGATCCATGGCTACTACATTTTTCAGGAAAGAAAGTCCAAATTTTGATGGAGTAAATTTTGACAATTGAAAAGAATGAATGAAGACACACTTCCTATGCATGGGAATTGATTACTGGTTGGCTATCAAGATGAAGAAGACTATTGTAGAAGAAGACAAACTTGATTCATGTACAGATAAAGAAAAGAACCAATACATGTACAATATGATTACTAGAGAGGCTATTCTATTAGCTCTTCCAGGTATAGAATATACTAAGGTAAAAGGTCTAAGACTTTCTATTGAAATTTGGACTAAATTGGAAAATATTTTTCAAGGATTTGAAACTTTGAAGAAAGCTAAATTGCATAATTATATTAGTATGTTTGAAAGTGCTAAGATGTAGGAAGATGAAACTATAAGAGGTTACTTTAGCAGGATTACTGAGATTGTTGTAAGAATTAAGAGTTGTGGTGGAAGGAAATCAAATAATGAAGTCATATGGAAGATAGTGAAATCTCTACCACTAGCCTTTGAATACAAAGCATGGATTATTGAAGAAATTATTACACCTGATTTTACAAAATAATTACTACTTGGAAAGTTGCAGGCACATGAGAAATGGCTAAAACAAAAAGGAAGGTACTCCTAGATTGGAAACAACTTTCAGCATACAAAAGGACAAACCTATGTTGACAAGAAGTGCAAGTACCAGTGGAGATTATGCTAGATATTGGACAACTAAGCTAGAAGAAGAAAGAAAGTTCAATGATGCAATGACACTGAATGCAAGGAGAGAACCAAAAGGTAAGAAATATTTTTCCTATTGGACATGCAAATAATTTGGTCATTTTTCATCTAAATATCCTAAGAGAGAAAATAATATCAGATATAGAAAACCTTATAAACCTAAGACTAAAAATTTTTTTTATGTTGACAAAGAAGGAGAAATTACATTTAAAGATGTAAACTTTTTAGAAAGTGATGATGAAATAGGATTTATTGCTATTAAAGATGTTAATTCTGATGAAGAATAAGTAAGAGAAGAAAAAGCTTTAGTTTCACGTGTAGAACATAAAAAGTCTGATTGGATTATTGACAATAGATGTTCACATCATATGATAGGAGATGTGGATAAATTTTTTGAGCTTGATAGATATGATGGAGGAATAGTTAGAGTTGGAAATAATGCACCATGTTAGATTAAGGGAAAATGATCTATTACACTTGATGGAAAAACTAACACTAAAAATGTCTACTTTTTTGATGGATTGAAACATAATCTTCGAGTGTTGGACAACTTATGGACAAAGGATACAGGTTATATTTCATGAAGAAGACTTGTGTTATTAAAAACACTGATGGAAGACTAATTGGAACAGGCATAAAACAAAACATAATTTATTTCAGTTGTCTCCTACTAAAAGGACATGTTTGATTGTTAAAGTGAATGATAGTTGGCTATGGCATAAGATATTTTATCATATCAACTTTGATAAAATTATGAAGATCAGCTCATGAAATGCAATTAGAGACTTTTCTAAGATTGTGAAGCCTACTAACATGGTTTGCAAGGAATGTGTTATGGCTAAATAGAGAAAGAATTCATTTCCAAGAAAAGTGTTTACAACATCAATCAAGTTGGTGATTGTGCACACAAACTTGTGTGGACCTACAAGGACAAAATGATTCTATATTGAAAAGGTATTTCATGATTTTTATTGATGATTTTACAATAATTATATGGGTTGCATTTCTTAAATAGAAATTTGAAGCATTTGAGAAGTTTAAGTTATTGAAGAATAGAGTTGAGAATGAATCTGGCTTGAAGATTAAATGTTTGAGATCTGATAGAGGAGGAGAGTTTACTTCAAATGAATTTGATATCTTTTGTGAAGATAATGGAATTAAGAGACAACTTTTAGTACCTATGACACCATAGTAGAATGGTATAGCAAAAAGAAGGAACAGATCAGTTAATGAGCCAGCTAGAGCTAAGATGTTTGAAGGTAATGTATCACATATATTTTGGAGTGAAGCAGTGAACACCACAATTTACACAATGAACAGAGTTCATATTAGACAAGTTACTATTAAGACATCCTATTAACTTTGGTTTGGACATACATCTATTGTGAAATATTTTAGAATCTTTGGAAGTATATGTTATATCAAAAGAAATGATGATATTATAAAGTTTTATGATATAAGTGATGAAGGAATTTTTCTTGGTTATTCATTAAAAATTAAAGCATACAAATGTTTTAATCAAAGATTAAGGACTATTGTTGAAAGTAATAATGTGAAAGTTGATGAAAAGTACAAAATTTAGAAGAGAATTCTTGATTATGATTCTGATCAAGATAAAAGAAAATAGACTAACATTAATCAGAATGATGAACAATAATTTTTTTATGAATCTGATAATTATTTATAGATTAAAGATTTTAGATTGGAACCAAGAGTTGAACCTAGATCAGCACCTAAAGAAGAAGTCAAAGTTGAACTAGGAACACCTAAATATGTTGTAAGAAATCACCCTATAATTCAAATCATTGGAAGTGAAAAAAAAAGAGTTATGACAAGGAGCAAGGTAAATAAAGAAATATGTTTAATATCTCAAGTTGAACCAAAGACTATAGATGAAGCATGAAAAGATGAACATTGGATGAAAATAATGAAAGAAGAAATTCAGCAAATTGAAAAGAACAAGACATGGGAATTGGTCCCTAGACCTAAAGACAAGAATGGTATTGGCACAAAATGGGTTTTCAGGAACAAGATGTGTTGGTAGTTACCTTTGATCTTCACTTGTAGATTTATACTTTGATGGATAACTTAAATAACACTTTAACTCTATCACCACTCCAAAGTCTATAAGAAAGAGGGCCAATTAACAAGGATCAAAAAATGTCCTCCTACACTTTGAAACTCAATGCTCAAGTAGGTGTACCCTTGATTCACTTCTTGAAAGGAATCACTAATGATATACAACTATATACTCTTTACTAACTACTTTGAGATTTTATCATTTGAATGAGTGTGTGGTTGATGACAATGAAATGCCTCTAGAGGATGGACCAGTGCCTTAACCTAGGGAAAAGAGTCACCCAATTAAATACATCAGCTGAAGACCTAACTCAAACACAATTGAATCTAGGATAAGTGCTTTGCCTATTACCCCTCTCCCTCAAACACAAGGACATCATATTCTTACTTGGTTGTAAACTCACTGAACCCACCTAAAAGACTTTAATCCTAACTTTGTTAGGAACTTAGAGATGACTTCATAATACTCTTTGTTTACCATATGTTAATACACTTTGTGACACTAACATATATGAGTTCAAAATTGAAACAAGAAGACATACACAAATGCAAGATTAGAACTCAATAGTATTTTCATTAGCATATTCAGGATCAATATACAATCAAAGCAATACAAAGATAGGAAAAAGACACAAAATCAACTCCTCTTTTAGTATAATACCATCAATAACCAAGGACCAAAATAAAAATGTTTTGGAACCCTTACAAAATAAAAAATGCTACAACTTATACCCCCTAGTAACCTTGGAATCCTCAAAGAGAATGCAACAAGCTACTGATGACTTAGGGTTAGGGTTTCAACCACCAAACCCACTGGAAATGGTCACAAATTTATTGCAGGGGAAGAAACCCAGGCAACCAGGAGAAAACAAATCCCGGATTGATCCTCAATCATGATAATCTCATTGAGAAGGTACTGAGAATCACAGAAAAACCCCAAAATGTTAACCTTGCAACACACCTCGAGCACAAAACCACACAGTACAAACCCTGTAGATGATCAAAGAACACCCTGGACCACACTGCAACAGCAAGCCCCACCAAACAAATCAAATCTGGCCTTGAAAACTTTCAATTTCAGTCCTTTTGGTCATAGGAAACCCTCAAAAAATTTGAATTTGAATAAAAACGGTCACCTTTATGGAGCCTGCAGTGAATCAATGGTCCATGTTTGAATCTGAGCCAACTTTATATCACAACCGTCTGATCATTCCCTTCTATAGTCTTTTAAGTTTTAACCTTCATAGGAATCCTGGTTTACATTTAGCGACTACGTGACAATACATTTCCCTATTCATAGAAAGAAATCTTAACTCATGTCTAACTCCAGCGAATCAGAAAATAAAGGAAAACAACTAACTCCAGTCTTTTCTAGCGAACAGGTGACTGAAGGCCTTTTCGGCTCTTCGCAAAAAACTTTATGCTACCACTAGATACTTTAGCGATTATGTGAATACACACTTGCTGAATCACCAACCAATTTAGAATACCATCATTTCTTCTTGTGAACAAGCGAAACCTATTGAAAATTTGTCAGCCTCTAAAACTTTATCAAGACCGCCAGGCCCCGCTGGGCCTGCCTGCAAACTACCACATGTCATTATATCATTTTCTACTCATGCTCGATCATCTCTGACATAGGACCCACATCAGTAAGCCAAAGTAAGATGCAAGATCAACAAATGCCACATGATCTCATGGGGTAGGAATATTCCTTAAGATCATGCACTGACCGTTGATAAAAAAACCTTCTTTGTAGGTCCCACTGACGAGATCCTTATCATCCTCTACCTCAGCAAATAAGAAAACTACACCTCAAAAATGAATCATCACGTGGCCCCACTTCCTTGGCTAACCTTTAACCTTCTTTCCATTTGGCGAACACATGATCGAAGAAACCCTTGCCCATTCGCGAGAAATTTGAGGGCATCGCTAGAAAAGTTAGTGATTCTGTGAACACTATATGCCAAATCACTAAGTCTTAAGAGCCTCCACCAAATCATCACGTGAACCAATGAACCAAGCAAACATTTATCAGTGCCGCTAAAAGATTGAGAAATATATCGAGCTTGCACTAGGAAGATCAATGGTCGTCGCATGATCTCAAGCCTCTGACAAAACCCATAATATCATATGTCATTCATTGATTTACTAACAAGACCAAGACCCTTTGACACATCCAAAAACCAGGTCCCACTAACAACATTCTAAGTCATTAATAGGTGGACCAATGAGATACAACCAAATCTGCACACCTGGCAAGTGGACCCGTTTGAAAGAAAGGCTACGTCACCAGGAAAGATCAACGATCGGCGTAAGATCTCAAGCTTCTGACAAAGTCTATGAGAACTTACGCTAACCTTAGGATGGAGATGTTATCAGAAGATCAGGCCTAGAAAAATATTAAGCTGAAACATAGGAAAAATTAAACGCTAAGACTTAGGCTTTTAGGAAAATTTAGGCACTGAGGACTATAGGAAAATATTAAAGATCGTCGAGGTAAAACTTAGGAAAAATTAAAAGGGGCCCCGCCGGACATGAAAACCTAACCATCGAACAGCCTAAAGGATTTTGATTAGCACATCCAGATTAGGATTTTAAATGGCTTGGAAAAGTAATATAAAATTATAACAAGGCCAAGGTTAAAACAAAGGGTTTTGTATGCAATGACTACATTTTCAAAAATTTGAACTAGGGCTAAAGGCAGAGACCTAAAAATAACTACAGAGGCCAAGGGAAAAGGGCTAGAGCCATGAAATTTTTTGCACATGCTAAAAGTGGCTCTATTTGGGGATGTATGCCTCTTGCAAGCATAAGAAGGACTTAGAATCACTAGTTTGAAGTAGACCATCCCACAGGCACAATTTGACAACAGAGAGAAATAGGATCAAAACCTGATAGACCAGGACAAACTAGGACAGGGGCAAGCAACTTATTTACAAAATTTACAAAATGTACAAACCTACCTACTATTCATGGAAAATAGAATACTTCAATTGAATTATTTCTTCAAGAATCGTCCATGAACTAGAAAAACCTGAACTTCACCATTTAATTCTTTTACAATGTATGAATCTTGGCCCCATTTCTCATGAATTAAATATGGCCCTAGCCAGATGGGATCAAACTTACCATGTTTTCCTTTATCCTCCAATCTGACATTCCAAATTAACACCAAATCACCAGGCTCAAACTTTCTGTCAACAATATTTTTATCATACAAATTCTTAACCTGCAACTACAATCTGGCATTCCTTGCAACTGACTCTCTTCTAGTCTCATCCAACCTAATGAGGTCCTCAATTCTCAACTGCATCTCATCATCTATGTCATCATCATATAGTTGCACAAATTTATACATTTCCAATAAATTATTATGAGGCATTCTTGCATGTGTTCCATATACTAGGTCAAATGGTGCACAACCAATTGCCCTCTTCATAGTTACCCTATCAGCCCATAGAGCTAATGGTAGCTTTGAATTCCATGCTCTCTTATTCTTTTCAAGAATCATCTTTAAGATCTTAATCAAACTCTTATTAGTAGATTCTGCCTGTCCATTTCCTTGTGGGTGATAAGGTGAGGAATTAGAAATCTGGATTCCTAAACCTTTGCAGAATTCCTTGTATTCAATAGACCTAAAGCACATGGCATTATCACTTACTATTCTCTTAGGGCACCCAAACCTTGTAACAATATTATTCAATAGAAAATCAATTACCACCTTACTAGTTGCATTTCTTGTAGGTATAGCTTCTACCCACTTTGTAAAGTAATCAGTGGCAACTAAAATCCATGAGTGTCCTCCACTTGACTTGTTTGGTATCTCCCCTATGAAATCAATTCCCCATTTTTGGAAAGGAGCCTGAACTTCTACTGGTTTTAATGGCACATTACCTAAAAATTTTAGTTTACCAAAGAACCTTTGACAAACATCACACCTCCTCACCAACTGTTCTGCATCCTTGAAGATTATGGGCCACCAGAATCCTACTCCCAAGATCTTATGAGTAGTTGTTTTACCCATATAATGCCCACCACAAACTCCCTCATGCATTTCTTTCAACAATACTTCAGCCTGATTTTCATCTACACATTTCAAAAGTATGCAATCTAAATTCTTTCTATACAATTTACATTTCACAATTACATACTTGATGGCCTGTAATTTCAATTTCCTCTTTTGATTATCATTCATGTTATCTGGACATCTCATATTTCTCAAGTAATAGATGATATCTTGATACCAAATACAATCATCGATATCACATGTATAATCAATTTCAGAATGATTTACCTAATTTGCGTCAAGATTGGATTGAGCCATCAATTTTTCCAATCCTTGTCCTCTAACCAATTTAGTAATTTGGACATCAACATTGAATTCTTGGATCCTATTGATCCATTTGCATCTTCTCCCAGACACCTCCTGCGATGAGAAAATATCCTTCATAGCTGCACTTGGCACAAAAGCAATCACAACTGCTCCCATCAAGTAACACCTAAAAGCCTTGATTGCCTTCACAAGTGCATATGCATGTTTCTCATTTATATCATACTTCAATTCTGTAGCCTACAAAGATTTACTAAAAAATGCAATAGGCTGCTCAAAACCATCCTTATTCTTTTGTAACAAAACTACAGCAATAGTGTGAAAAGATGCAAAGGAAAATATATGCATTGGGATACTATAATCAGGTGCCTTAAGCACTGGTGCATCTTTGATAGCTTGCTTGATATTTTTGAAAGCCTCATTAGGCTCACCCTCCCAATTAATTGCAGATCCCTTCTTCAACATCTTAGAAATAGGTCTAGTAACCTCTGCAAAATTTTTCACAAACCTCCTTAAGAAATTGACCTGACCAAAGAAGGACTAAATCCCTTTAACATTCTTTGGCCTCTAAATTTTATCAATGGCTACTACCCTCTCAGGGTCAATTCTCACTCTTTGCTTCCCAACTAAGTGGCCAAGCAACTTACCTTCAATGATGCCAAAAGCACATTTCCTTGGGTTTAATGAAATGCCAAATTCCAAGGCCCTCACAAATATTTTTTCTAAATGAGTACAATGGTCTTCTTCCTTCTTGGAATAGGCAGTTAGATCATCTTGGTATACAACAAGGAAATCATTTATAAAATTTGAAAAGGCAACATCCATTGCCCTCTAAAAAGTAGCACTAGCATTTGTGAGACCAAAAGGCATTCTCACATAAACATATGTCCCCCAAGGTGTTGTGAAAGTTGTCTTGAATTGTTCTAATTCTTTAACAATGACCTGATTGTAACCAGAGAAACCATCCATCATAGACATCAATTTTGATCTGGTTACTCTCTGCAACATAGCTTCCATATTGGGCAAACAATAGTTATGCTTTAATGAGCTGATGTTCAAATTCCTGAAGTCCACACAAAGCCTGATGTCACCATTCTTCTTTCTCACAGGTACAAGGTTTGACACCCAAGAAGAGTGGCTTATAGGCTTGATAATTCTAGCATCTCTCAGTTTCATTAACTCTTCTTGCATCTTGGGTGCCAAAGCGGGATTAATAGGCCTTTGTTTTTTCCAGGAAGGTTTAGCATCTTCTTTCAATGGAATAATATGCTGAAACAAATGTTCTCTATAAACCTTTAGGTCATCATATGACCATGCAAAAACATGCCTAAATTTTCTTAACAATTCAATCAAAGATTTCTTTACCTTTTGAGATATATCTCTACCAATGTATACTTTCTTAGGTGCTTCATGTGTTCCAAGATTTATCTCCTCTAGATTAGCATGATCTTCTCTTTTGATATTCTTTTGAACTCTATCTTGGTTGTCAAAGATAGTCTCCAAAACAACAAGTCCCTTGTGCACCTTGTTAGTTCTAAGCTGAATGACCTCATTGCCAAAGACAACCTCTTTCCCCTCTACTGACTCAACCAAAATTGAACAATCAAATTCCTGACCATGATACTGATCTTCACAATTCATAAACTTCAAAATATCATTATCATCATCAAAAACTTGCCAATTCTCAATATTATTTGGTATGCTAGGCCTAGCCTAAATTTCTACTTTAGAGATACCAGCAAATGTAATATCATTGGGATTGATTGCAATATTGGCTAACAACTCAGCCATCTTATTGTTACTCCTATCCTTCCACTCAATATTGAAGGCATCAAAATGTTCAATCAAATCCCAAACTGCATTCCTATATTGTTTTAGCCTTTTGTTCTTGGAAGCATATACTGACCTGACTTGGGACACCACCAACTTAGAATCACCAACAACACTTAAGCACTTAATACCATGCTTTTGTGCCAACCTCAATCCTAACAACAAAGCCTCATATTCTACTATATTTTTGGTACAAAAGAAATTCAATGTGAAATAAAATTTGTAGGTGTTTCCATCAGGAGAAATAAGTAAAATACCTACTCATGCTCCATCTTTGCAATTTTCACCATCAAAGTACATTACCCACAAATCACCCTTCATAGAATTAACACTTACCTCAATAGAGATAGGTGACAAAATAGGTTCCTTCTCAAGTTCAGGGATCTCTACCCTAAAAGCATTAATATCAGTATCTACAAAATATGTAATCTCATTATCAATATTTCTCTCAATCATGTGGCATACTCTTGGCTCTTGTTCAATCTTGACAAACTCATCATCAATCTTGAAAGTGGCATAGGAAAGATCACACTGTAAACTTCCACCCATGGCAGCACTCCATCTTCTAGATAGTAGCATCCCATAATGAGGAAGGATGTCCACCACCAAAACACTCATTGTTAACTCTTTCTCTAGATATGCTGCCAACCTATATGGCATTGCATTGATAGTCCCAATAACTGGTACCTCCCTCTGATCCATTGAACAACATCAGCCTTGCACTGTATCAACTTTAAGGCCCAACTTCTCCATAATTTTGAAAGGCATGATAGTATTAGAGGTGCCACTATCAATCATACAATTTCTTAATTTCATTCCATTCACAAGGACACTTAAAAAGAATGCATCAATATTTTCAAGGCTAGCATTGATAGAACTATCCAAATATATAGGAGGGATTTGAGACACAATTCCCTGAGTAGCAACACCTTTCAAAATTTTATCCTGAGATCCATTGCATGCAACATCATTGTTATGAACATTATCTACCCATGCAATAGCTTTGTCTTTGTGTTCAGGGATCCTCAACAATTCTGACAATGGAACCTTAACTATAATTTGGGACAATACAGATAACATATCAACAGGAGCAGAAGAAGGAATCTCAATCTACACAACTTTATTATCCTTTTTCTTGTCTGATACATTAGGTGTATTGACCACCCTCATTTTTTCAATCTTAGCCATTGTGTTAACTGGCTTCTCAGTCTCACTAGAAAAATTTTCAACTCCAACTCCCTTAGGCTCACAATTCTTACCTTTTACATTCTTGAATTTCACTATGTGATCACCTTTTGATTTGTTCTCATTAGGCTCTCTGGAGTTGGTACTCTTTATAAACATTCCTACAGATTTCTCATTTGTATTCCTTGCCACCATGCCTCTATTTTTCACTTGGGCAATCATTTCTGCAGTAATCCTCTCCATCTCTTCTCTAGAGGATCTTCTTAAATTTACTAGCTCAGAAGAAGAGTTCATGTTACATGTTTTCTTATCAATATCTTCACCATCAGAAAAAACCTCTTGATGAAAAAGGGCCTGATTGTGTCTCTTCACATTTACATCTACCTCTTCATCAAAATCAAAATTATCTTCATATCCTAGATATGAAGTAGCCATGTTGCATCCAACATCATCTTGATCTTCTTCTTGATCTATCTCCTCATTGCCACAATCTTGATTGGTAGCCATAGAATGTGCAACCACACAATGCTCTGTAGAATGAGGGGACTGGCATGCAACACACCAAGGTATGTCCTCCATGACATTTATTGAAGCATTTTGTAGAGGTTTGGGGACACCTCTGTAATTGTTTCCTCTTACAGTAGGGACAATAGGCTTGTCATCCTTCCATTGGGTGTTGTAGGGTAGTTCTACAATCTATTCTGCTTATTGAAATTGTTGTTGAACTGAGGCCTTTTGTTGGTAGGAGCACTGATGTTCCTATTTGTAGGTGCTTTCAAATCCTTTAATGCATTCAACACCTTATCCAATTTATCTTCTTCTTGCCTCCTAGTTCCAACACTCTTATCATTTTCTTTTTTGTATTTCTTGTCCCCAAACAACTTAGGGTCATCTCTCTTCCCACCCAACTTCCTTGATATCTTCATATTGTTCTCAATATTGACAGCAATCCTAAAAGCATCCCTAAGAGTTCTTGGTTCTTTTTCCCTCAACAAGTATCCCATCTTTCCATCAAATGCATTGAAATATGTAGTTAGACAAACATTGTCATCTAATGGCATAACTTGGAACAACTTATGCATACCCTTCTGAAATCTCATGTTGAATTCAGCTGTAGACTCATTCTAATTTTTCCTTATGGTATTGAATTCATTCAACATGAAACTAGCATTAGGCCTATCACCATATTCCTCTTTAAAACATCTCTTAAAAGAATCCCAAGTATCAATACATTTATCAAGAAGTCTCTTAAACCAATCTCTAGCATCCTCCATTAGAGATTGAACGAACAATTTCATGACTACATCCTCATGCTCTACCTCATAATCATTAAGAATATCAAAAAATAACCTAAGATGCTCCTCACAACTAATAGCATTATTACCAGCAAACTTAGGTACCTTATCTCTAATATCATTTGGAAAAGCATTCGGATAGCCAGGAATTCCATCAAAACTAATTTGCCTATAGCCTTCTAATTGCATAGGTCTTCTTTGAAAACTTGAGCTAGTGTTAACCCTAGGATCAACATTAGCATTTACATTTACTTGTACATTTGGCTATTGTCTAGGATCAGCACCTATCCTATTAGATGAAGAAGGAATTGAACTAGTAGCATTACTAAGTGGAATAGCAGTAGTCATAGATGGCATACCTAGTTCAGTAGTAGATGGGCCAAGAGCATTAGTTGATGAAGCCTTCAAGAACTGGATCTTTCTTCTCTTTTCTGCAATGGAGGCTTCAATTTCAGCCCTCTCAAGTTCTCTTGCAAGGTCCTCATCTTCTTTTCTTCTTCTTTCTATTTCTATGTCCTTATTTGAATTGGGTGGTGGGACCCCGGGTATTGTCAATGATCTACTTGTTTGATGTCCCACCATCTTTTTCTTTCCTTTCTCACCAGTGGCAACAGTAGGCCTAGTGATCTCATGCCCTTCTTTATCTTTAGGCAAAGGAACATAACTTTGCACTTGTCTAACCACAAGGCCCTCCTTATCAAATTCTTGATCTTGCAGTAAGCGCTCCTGCTCACTCCTCAAGGCCTCAAGATCACAGAAGACATCATGCTGCAAAGTTTTAGGAGTAGAAGCAAGCATCTTGTTTCTCTCCTTCATTTCATTAATCTTTCTAAGGAGAGACTACCTTTCTATTAGAGCATTCACCTTCTCATCCTCTCTCTCCTTTTGCAACCTCTTATGTATGGCATCCTACTCTGCCAACTATAACCTTAGTTCATTTAAATCATCTAGATCTACCATAATGTCATCAGAACTTGATGTCACATCCATATCAATGAGATTTTGATATGGGAAGTGGACTTGTCTTGGTCTCATGGTCTCTCTTCTGAAATTATCTTCATCAAGATCTAAATCAATCTCCAAACCCATCTCTCTAGCTTGTTCATCCTGACTTGCAGGCAATGGACCCTTGTCCTGAAACACAGCCTCTGGGGTATCATAAAATCTATCTTTAGAGTGACCACCATCTGATCTAGAAACTCTATCTTATGAACCTTCCTCACTTGAGGAAACATGTGGTGCTCTACCTCTAGTATTTCTTTGTTCTCTTATGGGAGCACTAGTAGACTCACCATTCCTTCTAATCCAACTCTTCTTCTCCTATCTAGGCAATTGTTCCAGAGTGACCTTCAGATTCTTTCTGACAAAGGACCTAGTATTCCTCCTTTTGTCCATGATTTACAGCTTATAGCACTGGTTCTAACCTTTTGAGTCACCACCCACTAAGTGGGAAAACTTAACCGAATATAACAAGAAAACAAGAGTGCATTTACAACCTTTTATATCTATCTGGTCAACAAAAGATTTTGACTTTACAAAGTAGCCCAACTAGAGATCCTAACAGATATGTTCCTTAATTGTTCTCCCCAGTAGAGTCACCATTTTTTTGGTAGTTCCTTTTGATCTTCACTTGTAGATTTATACTTTGATGGATAACTTAAATAACACTTTGACTCTATCACCACTCCAAAGTCTACAAGAAAGAGGGCCAATTAACAAGGATCAAAAGAGATCCTCCTACACTTTGAGCCTCAATGCTCAGGCAGGTGTACCCTTGATTCACTTCTTGAAAGGAATCACTAAATTATATACAACTATATACTCTTTACTAACTGCTTTAAGATTTTATCATTTGAATGTGTGTGTGATTGATGACAATGAAATGCCTCCAGAGGATGGACCAGTGCCTTAACCTAGGCCAAAGAGTCACCCAATTACATACATCAGCTAAAGACCTTAACTCAAACACAATTGAATCTGGGATAAGTTCTTTGCCTATTACCCCTCTCCCTCAAACACAAGGACATCAGATTCTTACTTGGTTGTAAACTCACTGAACCCACCTAAAAGACTTTAATCCTAACTTTGTCAAGAACTCAGAGATGACTTCACAATACTCTTTGTTTACCATATGTTAATACACTTTGTGACACTAACATATATGAGCTTAGAACCAAAACAAGAAGACATACACAGATGCAAGATTGGAACTCAATAGTATTTTCATTAACATATTCAGGATCAATATACAATCAAAGCAATACAAAGATAGGAAAAAGAAACAAAATCAGCTCCTCTTTTAGTATATTACCATCATTAACCAGGGACCAAAAGAAAAATGTTTTGGAACCCTTACAAAATCAAAAATGTTACAACTTATACCCCCTAGTCACCTTGGAATCCTTAAAGAGAATGAAACAAGCTACGGATGACTTAGGGTTAAGGTTTCAACCACCAAACCCACTGGAAATGGTCACAAATTTATTGCAGGGGAAGAAACCCAGGCAACCAGGAGAAAAAAAATCTTGGATTGATCCTCAATCATGATAATCTCACTGAGAAGGTACTGAGAATCACAGAAACACCCCAAAATGTCAACCCTGCAACATGCCTCATGCACAAAACCACATAGTAAAAACCCTGCAGATGATCAAAGAACACCCTGGACCACACTGTAATAGCAAGCAGCAACAAACAAATCAAATTTGGCTGTGAAAACATTCAATTTCGGTCCTTTTAGTCATAGGAAACCCTCAAAAAATTTGAATTCGAATAACAATGGTCACCTTTATGGAGCCTGCAGTGAATCGGCAGTCCACGTTTGAATCTGAGCCAACTTTATATCACAACCATCTGATCATTCCCTTTGGCGGTCTTTTAAGATTTAACCTTCATAGCAATCCTGGTTTACATTTAGTGACTATGTGACAGTGCATTTCTCTATTCATAGAAAGAAATCTTAACTCATGTCTAACTCCAATGAATCAGTGAACAAAGGAAAACAACTAACTTCAGTCTTTTCTAGCGAACAGGCGACTGAAGGCCTTTTCGCCTATTTGCAAAAAACTTTATGCTACCATCAGATTCTTTAGCGATTATGCAAATACACACTCGCTGAATTTCCAGCTAATGTATAATACCATCATTTCTTCTTGTGAACAAGCGAAACCTATTGAAAATTTTTCAGCCGCTAAAACTTTATCAAGACTGCTAGGCCCCACTGGGCCCACCTGCAAATTGCCACATGTTATTATATCATTTTCTAATCATGCTCGATCATCTCTAACATAGGACCCACATCAGTAAGCCAAAGTAAGATGCAAGATCAATGGATGGGGAATGATCTCATGTGGGTAGGAATATTCCTTAAGATCATGCACCGACCGTTGATCAAAAAACCTTCTCTGCAGGTCCCACTAACAAGATCCTTATCATCCTCCAGCTCTGTGAATAAGAACACTACACCTCAGCAATGAATCATCATGTGGCACCACTACCTTGGCTAACCTTTAACCTTCTTTCCATTTGGTGAACACATGACCGAAGAAACCCTCGCCCATTCATGAGAAATTTGAGGGCATCACTAGAAAAGTTAGTGGTTCCGTGAACACTATATGCCAAATCGCTAAGTCTTAAGAGCCTCTGCCAAATCATCATGTGAACCAGCGAACCAAGCAAACATTTATTAGGACCGCTAAAAGATTGAGAAATATACCAGGCCTGCACCAGGAAGATCAATGGTCATCACATGATCTCAAGCCTATGACAAAACCCATAAGATCATACGCCATTTGTTGATTTACTAACAAGACCAGGACCCTCTGACACATCTGGAAACTAGGTCCCACTGACAACATTCTGAGTCATTAATAGGTGGACCAATGAGAGACAGCCAAATCTGCACACCTGGCAAGTGGACCCACTTGAAATAAAGGCTACGTCACCAGGAAAGATCAATGATCAGCGCAAGATCTCAAGCTTCTGACAAAGTCTATGAGAACTTACGCTGACCGTCAGATGGAGATGTTGTGAGAAGATTGGGCCCAGAAAAATATTAAGCCGAAACATAGGAAAAATTAAACACTAAGACTTAGGCTTTTGGGATAATTCAGGCACTGAGGACTATAGGAAAATATTAAAGGCCGTCAGGGTAAAACTTAGGAAAAATTAAAAGGGGCCCTGTCAGACATGAAAACCTAACCGCCGAACAGCCTAAAGGATTTTGATTAGCACATGCAGATTAGGATTTTAAGTGGCCCAGAAAAGTAACATAAAATTATAACAAGGCCAGGGTTAAAAAAAAGGGTTTTGTATACAACGGCTACATTTTCAAAAATTTGAACTAGGGCTAAAGGCAAAGACCTAAAAATAACTGCAAAGACCAAGGGAAAAGGGCTAGAGCCATGAAATTTTTTGCATGTGCTAACAAGATGAATGAGTAAGGTAAAGTGGTAAGAAACAAAGCAAGAAGGTATTGGATTTGAAGAAACCTTTGCACCTATAGCTACAATTGAAGCTAGGGGAATATTTTTTGCATATGCTTGTAGTAAAAATTTCAAGGTATATCATATGGATGTTAAATCATATTTTCTTAATGAGGAACTTGAAGAGGATGTCTACATTGAATAACCTGATCATTTTTCTTTAACAAAAGACAAGGATATTGTTTGCAAATTGAAAAATGCATTGTATGGATTGAAGCAGGCTCTCGGAGCTTGGTATGCAAGGTTAGAAAAACACTTAATCAATTTGGGATTCAAGAAAGGTAATGCAGATAGTAATATGCACTTAAGGAAAACTGATGATGGATTACTGATTGTTGAAGTATTTGTTCATGATATTATCTTTGGAGGTAGATGAAGCAAGTAAGAAATTTTCAGATGAAATGAAAGATGAATTTGAAATGAGCATGATTGGTGAAATGAAATACTTTTTGGGATTACACATAACACAAAACAAGGATGGTATTTTTATATCACAAACAAAATATCTTAAGGACTTGTTGACAAAATTTGGAATGGAGAATTGTAAACTAGTTGGAACCCCTATGGTAACTAGATGTAATTTGTCAAGCAAGGATGAATCACTGAATATAGCATAGACAAGATACAGATCTATGATTAGAGGAATATAGTACTTAACTTGTACAAGACGTGATATAGCTAATGTAGTTGGGATTGTTTCTAGATTTCAAAAAGAGCCTAAAGAGACACATGTTGCAATAGTAAAGAGGATTTTCAAATACTTGAATAGTACATCAAAATATGGGCTATGGTATGACAAATCATATGATTTTACATAATGTGCATACATCAATGCAAATTGGGGAGGAAATGTTGATGAAAAAAAGAGTACAAGTGGTGGAGCATTCATATTGAGAGGAAGATTAGTCTCCTAGTAGAGAAAGAAACAAAATTGTATATCACAGAGTACAGTAGAAGAAGAATATGTTGTAGTAACAAATAATTGCAATCAGATTACTTGGATGAAGAAAATATTGATGGATATTGGAATTGAATTCACTAAGCCTATTATCATACATTGTGATAATACAATTACAGTTAGCATGTCAAAGAATCTAGTATTACATTCAAAGACCAAACAAATTTTAATAAAGTATCATGTTGTGAGAGAGAAGGCTACAGAAAAAGAAATCAGATTGGAGTATATTAGTAAAAAGGAGGAAATATCATATATATTCACAAAAGCTTTGGATAAGGATACTTTTGAGTATTTGAGAGGTATGATTGGGGTGGATGCAGTAATGCATCACTCCAGCATGATCAAAGAACTATACCTATCTAGACTGGATGCTTGGTGCTTCTCCTATGGGGAATATCTTTACTTGAGTTGAGTCATTAAGGACTCTTAGTCATGAGTTTTCTATGATATCTTTTGATACTCAGGAACACGTTTGAAGATTGTATTGGAGATGATTGAACTTTGAGAATTGATGGGTGGCTGCAAGAAATTGAGTCCCACTTTTGGGCAAAAAGTGGAAGTGTTTTCCCTTTTTTAAAATTTCATGTCAATTGATGCCTATATTTGAGGCACTTAGAGATTGAATCTCAAAAAACTTTCGTAATACAAAATGTAGTTCTTGGAGTCTACTTTTCAAATATGTAATTTATTTAAATACCCACATGGTATAAAATTATGTTTAGTATGAATGTTTAAAAACCATATTTTTTAAATGTCTATTTCAGGACCATACCATAGTTGTGTACGACCACCATATTTTGACCTAAATAAATGAAATTTTGCAAATCCTTTTGAGAAAATATACCTAAGACACCAAAGATTGATTAACATATTTTTTCTTATTTTTTTATTGAATATATTTTTTTAATTAATTTTTAATTGACTATAAAACATATTTTCAAAACCTCTGGTAAACGACCACCATAATTTGATGAAAATTTCATATTTTTTCAAAATTATTATTTTTATCTTCAAGAGAATTGTATGTAGATTGATGTCATATAATTTATTTTCCAAAAAACCTAAAAACAAAAAAGTTATTAAAGTTTTAGTGAACCTCACTATTTTACATTTAGGTACCAATTTTAACTAATAAATATTACAAAAATAGTAAAAATAATCATATCACTATGAAATTTACATTTTTCAAACTAGGACAGTGAGAATTTACTAGTGGGTTTTTGTTTCATAAAGAAATATGATCAGGAAGGCCCTTAAAAAAATTACAAGTTAGAAATCTAGCATTCAAATGCCTTAACCAAATTTTTGGAGGTCAAGGCATAGAATTGGTTCCACCAAGCCTAAACCAAACCTAGTTTGAAATGAAATTTGACGCAGGTGTGTTTTTCTCGCTTGTGTCTTAAGAAATGGGTGCCCGTTATTTAAATTCAAAAAATGGGCACATGTTTCTTTAAAAAAAATTAGAGTGTTAAAAGTTGTTTCTAGCCATAAAAAAATAGAAACATGCACCCATTTAGAAACGGGTACCCATTTCTAAATATACGGGCACCCATTTTTTGAATTTTGGATCGGGCTCTTGAACCTAAATCGGGTGCTCGTTTCGAGCAGCATCTTCCAATTCTACAAGACTTCTGTTGAATTGGCACCCAACTTCTTGCACTTACCCTAATATATTGACACATTTATCATTGATGTCAATGGGGGAGAGATATACATGAAAAATATTAAAATAATAATGAATGGGAGAGATATACATGAAAATATTAAGAGCAATAAGAATATGGGAAATTTAAGTTTGAGAGTGTATATAGGTAGATGAGAAAGAAATATATTGATGGGAGATTATTATTGCTAGGATGAGACTAGATGGTTTTTCATCTATGTTGCCATCAATGTCAAAGGGGGAGATTATTAGCATGAATGATTATGAATGTTGTTAGCAGGGAAGATTGGATGTTGATTAGAGATGATTGAGTTCTTATATGTTACATTCATGATTGGGTTTGTCATTAATGTCAACATATATGCTCTCTGGATAGAATTGATAGAGTTACAAACATAAAATTGTTTCGTGAGGTTTTATGCTGATGAATTTAGTTATGTGAACATATATTTGAATTTAGGAATGTGTTCTGATCATGTGGTTGCAACCGCACACAAAGTTATGCAAATATGTTTAAGTTATGTGAAGTTTATTGAAGACTATTCTCATTAGGTGTTACCAATAACTAGTGACAATTATTCAAGATTACTTGTTTCAGAGAGGTTGATATGTTGTCTATGACATATTAAGAATGCTTCGATAAACAAGATAGAATCTACTTTACATTCCATGAAGACTTGTGGATGATGTGAAGTGTGTTACTTCTTTGTGAGCTGACTACAAATTAATAATTCTATGGAAATGTTTAGATGTAATGTAACGTGTATTATAAATTCTTATTGATGTCCTATATTATTAATTGTAAATTAAGAAATCCTTTTGGATGACTTGATAATCATTAGCACTTGGTATAAAGGAAAAGTGTCAAAGGGTATCATAAGGACATCATGCGGTCATGAAATGTTGTGTGTGCTTTGAATGTGAAATCTTTATGATCAAAGAAGAAGATGATGTTGTTGGATTGTTGAGGACTTCAAAGAAATATTTAGGAAAAGAGAGTTGATGTTTTACTAGTTCACCCTTGGATGTGTTATCCTGAAGATTGTTTAGTGAAGACACTCTTGAAGCAATTTGGACAATGGGTTTAGTTGTCTTCATTGTGTTTCTTAATCAACTCCTCATAGGGTTGGGATCTTTTAGCAAGGATCCAAAGTCTCCTAAGATGGAATCATATGTATTTATTATATCATAATAGACTTCTAATAAGGTATATCCTTTCACAAAGAACTTTAATATTAGTACATCATCTTGTGGGCATCATTCCCACTGGGGTTTTCCCTCTGATCAATAGTTTCCCTAGTTAACAGATCTAGTGTTATTGTGTATCTTTATTATCTTATGGTTATTGTTTTTATTGATAAAAAGATTAAGATTTGATAGAGGTGAATTTAAATTAGTTAAGCTTGGAGCTGATTCACCCCCTCCCCTCTTAATTATGGTGGTGGACTTTTATTTCTAACTCCACCCACTTAGTAAAATAATCAGTTGCAACGAAAGTCCATGAGTGACCACCACTAGATTTGTTTTTGATTTATCCTACAAAATCTAATCCCCACTATTTAAAAGAAGCTTGCACTTCCACTAGCTTCAAAGGCATATTCCCAAAAAATTTCAATTTCTTAGAAAACCTTTGAGATCCATCACATTGTATAACCAACTGATGTGCATCTCTGAATAATATTGGCCACTATAATCCTTCTCTTAAGACCTTATACCCAATTGTCTTTTCCATGTAATGGCCTCCACAAAATCCACTATGCATCTCCTCCAACACCATTATAGGTTGGGTTGCATTTACACATTTCAACATGACTCCATTAACATTCCACCACCAAAACTCACCAGTTATAATGGCATACTTAATAACATGTAGCTTCTAGATTCTTAATTTTCTTTCATCCATTCCTAGTGGACACTTTATTTTTTATAATTCCAAAATGACATCAGTATACCAATCACACCCTTCCATATCCCAAAGATATGCTTGCTTCTCTTCTTCAACATGGTTAATTTGATTGGCATCAATATTTGTATCATCCATTATTTTTTCCAACCCCTGGCCTCTAACCAGTTTAGTAATTTGGATCTCAATGTTGAATTCATGATTTTTTTTTTTATCCATCTGCATCTTCTCCTTCAGACCTCCTATTGGGTGAATATTTCTTTAAAAATAGCGCTAGGCACATAAGCTCCAATAATAAATCCCACAAGGTAACATCTAAAATCTTTGACTCCCTTCACTAGTGCATAGGCCTTCTTCTCATTTATCTCATACTTCAACATTGCAGCTTGCAGGGATTTGAAGAAAAATACAATTGGTTGCTCAAATCCTTCAGTATTCTTTTGCAGCAGTATTGCAACAACCATGTGAAAACATGCAAAGGAGAAGATATGCATCGACTTGGTATAATTAGGAGATTTTAAAACTAGGACTTCTTTAGTGGTATGAAATAAAACAATAGGATCTCCATCCCAATTTATCTAAGCACCCTTTTTTAAACCTATCATATAGGTTTGTCTTTCCTTCTCAACTTCTTTCTTTTTACCTACAAAATGTGGTTGAATTGCAACAATCCTAGAGACTACTTGAGAATGTTGTCAAAAAAATTGCTAAAGTGGATTTCTTGTCTAGTGATAAGTTAGTTGAAGTAGTGAAAAATTATAACATGTGTAATTTTGAGACTCGTATTGGTGGGCTTTTCCCTAGACAAGACTTACAAACCATGGATGAATTTGTTGTAGTTTACGATAACATTAAAATATCCCTAGCTCAGTAGAGTGTTCAACCTTTTCCACAAGTGGCTAGAAATGTTGTAAGGGTACTCAAGTTAGACATGAAGAGAAAAATATGTACCAAAATCAATACATTATTGGAAATTTTAGGGCATGAGCATGTATTGCCAAGTTATTCTATTGATAGAAACCCATCAAAAAGCTCATTGCCTCAAGGTTTACATGCTCAGGATGATAACCTTGGGTGGGATGTTTCTTCCTCTACACACATCACCCACATACATTCATAATGTGAAGATTTGGAGTCCTCCTTTCCACATAATTGCAAATGGGAAACTACTTCTTTTGTAGGTCCTTTCTCATCCCAAGTAAATTTGGAAAATTTTCTTCAAGAATATGAACTTGGTAAGAATGTGAATGATGAAATGGATGCTCATCCAATGGAGGAGTCAATTTTTGGTGTTTTGCTACAAATTTTGGGAATTTTTCACCCTTCAGTTGGTATTAAAGTATACCTTAATTATGTTGTTGTGAGATGTCCAATTTTGGAAGGTCATTTTTGTTAATATGGGTCTACGTATATTGAATGGTGGAATGGAACAATGATTTATGTAGGGGTAATTCAATTATAACCAAGGGCTTGAATGATTTGCAATTGGAAGTCAATGGTAATTGAAGTGTTATCAAGGGTTTGCAAATTTTTGGTCTCATGATCCAAGATATGAACTGGAAAGATACCTAATTTTCTTGTTTCATACGGTATTGTAATTGGAAAATGATAATGTAATTTGTGGGTATTGTTTGAGCCCATTTTTTAATTTCAAAACATTTAAAATATGGGTATCTTCAAAGATACTTTTAGGTGGTTTGGGGCTTTTAAATTTATAGGTAGAAATTTCTATTATGCTTTTTACTTGAGCAGGGCTAGAGGGTTTTCTTATTGGTTATTTCCCTCTTGAGATCTTGAATTAGGTATTAATATATATTATATTTTAGTGGCTCTTCCACTTTTTACTTAAATAAATAATAATAATTTCATTATCTATTCTATAAAAATCAACATCTCTAAAGCCCCTACCTTTAGAAATTCTCTTTCTAATGTTTTCCTACATAGGTTGATTCCCATCTGAATTACATTATCATGGAGAAAGATACTGGATTCATTCTTATGAAAAATATCTTTACTAGAGTTAAAGTTGTTCATCACAGAAAGAATTTCATATTCCAAACATCATCCTATAATTTGGTATTTTAACCATCATAAAAAGTCTCCCTTGCTTCCAATTTTACAATTTTCTAGCTTTTAGTAAATTAACCCAAAGAGGAAAAACCACTTGGAAGATTAGAAAACATATATAAATTTCCGAATATAATCATTATCAAAGTGAAAAATAGGGAAACACAAAGATATAAAATAAGTGTAGGACCAATAATTTTATTGTAGAGAAGTTCTTGCAAAGGGAAGAGAGGCATTAAGGTCATGAAATTCTCCCAATATTGTGAAGGAATTCAGTATTAAATGATGGAAGGTGGTAGAAATCCAAGAAATGAAAATTTTGAAGAAAAAGCCTATATAGTAAAAGAGGATAAGTAGGTGTGTGTTTTTAAAAAAGATGAATTTGTATGTGGAAGTTTAATGATGAAATTTTGTCTATAAAGAATACATGGAATGAAGTAATGTGTGGTAATAATTAGTTGGATTCGTACAAAGTTGAGGATTTATAAAAAGATGAAGAGATGATATCAATAGAGATATTATGTATTAGTGTGTTCGATTATTTGTTTAACTTTATTTTATTTGCAAGGTTGAAGCTAAGAGAGAATGCGATTTCATATTTGCATATGGGTGTTGAATTTTTGCATGTAGATCATGTTGAGGATTCTGTAGGATATTGGTATAGGACTCCATGTTGATGAAGTTATCCTACATGACCTATCATCCTCTCATATATTCTAATTATATACACTATTGGTGAAGAAATTATGCTCTTGAAAGAGAGGTTACAAGATCAAATCCCATACGGGGTAAAGCATGTATGCCTCATTTGTAGAAAAAATAGGTCCCTCTTATAAGGAATATAAGGATTTGTCTCTATTTGTTTGTTTCTTTACTCAAATATTAGAAAGATAATGATTAGTGGTCATGTATATCCTAACATTGGAAAACATGACCTCTTAGAATTGAGGTCACAAGTTCAAATCTCATAGAAGATAAAACATACATAGTAGTCCCATATTACTATAAGCCATCTGTAAAAGAATCTATACATAGTATTCGCATGTTATTGTAAGACATCTATAAAATAATCCATCTTTCTTTCTTGATTCAAATAATAGAAATATATTCATCACAAATAGAATGTTATAAACTCCCTTTCTTTAAAAATTTGAGTTCTATCCAAATAACATTCTATTTTTTAGTCTGAGAATACTACCAACTTTGATATCATGGATGAGGAGGAAGACCTCACTGAAAATATCATTCCCTCCTTGACTATCACTACTCCCTCCCCTGAGACTAGTAACTCCACCATTGTGTCTGAAAGCCCTAAAAATTATCTAGATCCTACAATGGACCCTGCCACTCATCCCAACTCTCCCTCCCCAACCCTAAGGATTGAGAATAATATGATAATTGAGGAGGCCATTAGTGTTCATGAGGATGATAACAATAAAATGATAAACTTGGAAAAGTGATTGAATGGTCTGGAGGTGAAGGTTTAGAAAATTATTTGCAACATTGATTCCATAGAGTGCAAGATGCATGAAATCGCCAAGTTTGAGCATTAGAGTTCATGTACATTTCTAACATGTCTCTTGACCTACTGCATGAGGATGATAATAAAAAGAATCTAGACATGGAGGATGATTACAAGGACCTATTTAAATTTGTCTTGGAAGATTGGGCTAGGATGTCACTGTCCCAGTCCAATTATTTTTAGTGTAAAGACTAAAATTAGAAACAAAATGCCACATAGGCAATAAGCTAAATTTTCACTTAAGTTGAACAATAGTCCAATTCAGTCAATCACTAAGACTAGTCTACAAAGATTTTCCATTTCATTTAAAATTTTAATACAATAAATCAAAATAAACTATCAAATAACATCAATAATCAAATCAAAAGTATAACATAAGCAAGTTGACCACATTGTCGAACATACAAGTTTGATCCAAGTACAATACAAATGAATAAATATATTAAGGATACCAACTATCTTTTCATGAAATATACATCATGAATAAATAGTATACATCAAGTACAAGACTATAAGGTTGAAAAGAATCAAGATATCAAATATGCCATCAGACATTTGTCCATTTTCATTCTCCAATATCCTAAGCCATTGGACACCTATCCATCTACAAATATTGAGATAGGAGTGTGATCCAAGATATTTTTATGCCCAACCATGGAGTGGTTAGCTCCCCTGAGGATCATCCTAAAATGAGAGTGCACCGACCCTACATGAGAAGCCTAGAAACTCAATAGTGATGGATCGAAAGGGATTTGGTGCAAGCTATGAACTATCTACTTTCTCCATAAGTATATTAAGTAGAACTAACACAAATATGGAAGAGAGAAAGAACATAACCAACACATTTAAGCAAACATGTATTGCCAAACCTTAGGCCCAAGCATTTAATTACCAGATTTCTACTAGCTAGTAAAAAATAAATATTTCTACTCTCCTCTAGTTATTCCATATTCAAAACCCTTTCCCAAGTATCTTTCTTACAAAAAGGTAAACAAGATAGATTAAATTTATGTAAATTCAATTACATATAACATAAACATCATTCTTTTCTATAAATAAAAAAGTAAATTTAAACCTATATACCAAGCCACCTATGACTATTAGAAAACACACCTATTCCTTCTACATTTTAATGCATTCTAGCTTCCATATAATATGCATATTAGAGATTATACCAACAGGTAAAACACAAAGAATGTTTTCTATGTCTATGCCTATATCTACTCATACTATGTTTTATAAGTTTTACTATTAACATAGTTTGCATGCCACAACCAATAGTTGATTATCAAATTAAACATTTCTCCTAAAAGGGACATATATCATAATTTCCAATTCGTTTGCAAATTATAAAGATAACACAAAACAAAAAGATAAGAATGATAGAGGCATCCTAGAGATCATTTCTTACATAGTCAAGAAAATATGGAACCACAATTCTCCACTTTATTTTCTCAACAATGATACAATAAAATTGGCTCAAAAACAAAACCTCCCCCTTACTGCCTCAAATTTAAAACTTTTTAAGGTAGGGATTCGGCTTTCATAGTAAGATAGGAGCAAAAAAAGAATAAGAAAAACTAGAAAAAATTGCTCTCTGAGCATTCCTTAATAGCAATCCAATGCATTAGAAAGAGACAAAGGCTCTTAATTGAGCTTTTGGAAGCTCTGTTTATAAATAAAAAAATAAGAAGGTATGCTTTTCTCTTAAAAGGAAATGAAAATAAAAATATAGCCTCAAATTACTATTTGCTCAAGACTCAAAGAAGATAAGACTCAAAATTAATTAATATAATGTTAATACTCTCATGGAGAATTGAAATGCCATTTTCTTTATAAAGAAAAAAAAAAAAAAACTACCAAGAATGATATAACGTGTGAAAACAAGACAAAATTTTTTGATGAATAGAGGCCTTTACTATTAAAAGAAATACTAAAGTATAGAATTCACAAAAAATAGGCTGGGGGAAAAGATCAACCCACAAGTCCACATGGCATGTTAGGCCAATTTTCTGTCATAGCAAAAATCTTATGAGATTGGCCTCTCCCCTGCAAGTGTTTGTCAAATGTCCTGCCTCATGCTCTTTATTGTTGTCACCTTGCTTCAGTCCAAATTGCATCTCCTAAATCATCGAATCTGGGAAGTTATTCAAAGTTTAAAGCCTGCTGAAAATATTTCAAAATTTGCCACAGTGTCAAAAACCCACAGTGTTTCTAAAATTCCATGATGTTTTCGATCTGTGTGTTTTTGGCCTTCATTTTTTTCAACCATGTGCTTCCTACTTTTGTGTGCTTATCCTTTGGCATTGAAAACTCTGTGTGTTTTCGGTCTTCCGCTGTGTCGAAAACCCTGTGTGTTTTCGACCTCACAGTTTCTTGTTTGTTGGTTGTTCCCTAACTGCGCAAGTGCGATGGGTGGTGGGCCCAGGTTTTCAAAGGCTCTTCTTTGATTGGTTGTCGCATGGATGCATGTCAGACTTCTCTGACATGTGATCATGTGACCGCTTGCCACCTGTCTATGTGGGTCCGGTTCTTCCTGTTGTTCATCTTGGCTAGCGGTTATGTCTTCATTCCGTGACTTGGTGACTTATGGTTATCTCCTATTCATTGGTTTCTAGTGGTTATTCCCTTAGCACTCAGCGACCTGGCGGGTGGTCTATTTCTCTTTAGTCATGCAATCTCTTCATTCCTGGTGGTTAGCGACTGACATCTCATGACTTGGCGAACGGTTAGTCACGTAGTCACTGAATTCTTGGGTGTGTTCATTATTGGCCCATTGTCAGAGGTGTTCATGTGGCAGCTTTGGGTTGGCTATCGCATGATTGCATAGCCTAGTTTTTGGGCTATGTGATCATGCGACCGGTCGACACGTGTCCATGGTGGTATGATGGCATTTTGTTGGTGGGCCCGAGAGATGTAGAGAAGGTGGTGATGTGGCAGTCTCATGGCTTTCGCATGATCACATAGCCAAGTTTTTGGCTATATGATCATGCGACAAACCCCTTGCGGGGGTGGTTGCGGTGACAGCTGAGGTTGGTGGGTGGTCACATGTTCGCATAGCCCATTTCTGTGCTATGTGATCATGCGACAGGGTGCCATGTGTCCCTGGGACCCATCTGTATTTTCTCAGTGGTCTCATTAGCAGGTGTGACATGGTGATCTCTGGTTGGTCCAAGCTAGCAGTGTGGTGGATTTGAATGTGGGCCCAGGTCAGGATTTTTCAGTGATGATTTGACGGCCGGGAGGGTGCATGGTAGTGCCTTGTCGCATATTCACATGAGCCAGTTTTCTGGCTTGCAAACATGTGACATGCCCTTTTGTGGCAACAGTCTAGCGTCAGTGGTTATGCAGAAGGCAAGTGGTTAGCGGGTTGTCACATGTTCGCATAACCCATTTCTGGGTTATGCGATCATGTGACCAAGCATATTTTGGAGCCCATTTCCTATGGTGGTGAGAGATATGACTGCGTAGTTGTGCGACTGAGGGCGAATGGTTAAGGAGCTTAATGCCCGTGCAATGCATGGTGACCATTTATTTTCAAATTTGGATTTGCAGTGGTAGGAGGTACCTAGAATTTATGGTTTTCTAGTTGTTTCTTGATCTGGTTGGTGGAGGCTATGCCCTAGCTGTCTGTAGCTTGTTACAACCTATTTTGGGTTCCCATGGTAGCTAGTGGTATAAAGGGTCAAATTTTTGACTTGTTTAGGGTTCCAGCTTAGAGTTCCTTTCTAGTTCCAGGAAAGGCTCTGTTCTGCAGATTTCCCCTTCTCTCTGCATATAGGGTGTTCTCTTTCCATTGTTGGTTCAGAGAATACAATGCATGTTGCAGTAGATTTGTCTTATGTATGAGGACTCAATTTATTATTACTGTCACCAAGCTATCTCCATTTGAATTTTGAATGCATTAATCATACATCAAGGGTGTTTGATTTGTCTATTTGCATTGCCTATGTGTTTGCAAGTGGAGTTATCTTCACAAAGGTAACTAGTTCAGGGTTAGTGTTTATGCATGTATGAGCTGAGATATCAAAGATAGGTCATGCTTGTCTTCCAGTGGATGCTGGTTAATGTATTGTCCTTTCATAGGTCTCTTCTAAGGGGAGGGTCAAAATCCTTTGATGGATAATAGCATGCTTGAATACACAAGTGGGTATTAAGTTGAGGTTTGCTCATGATGTGTGATTGATGTCAGGCATCAACACATTGAGCATATTGTGTTCTTGTTTCATAACTATCTTTTGTAGTAGCGTATTTGACTCTGTGGCCCATTGGATAAGGCACTAGTCTATCAGAGACTTAGGGCATCTCAGGGGACCTTTCAATCTTTTTAACATTATTTCCTTTCTATCCCACCTTTTCCCTTTCATGTTGTTAGGATAGATCTCTGGTTTTCATACTCACTCCATGCAAGTAGGGCTATTGCATGAGATATTGGCTTCATTGAAGTACAGGATACCTAGGAGTTTGAGAACCATTCCACAGTCAGTGGCCTGCAGGCCTTTAGTGTAACACAAGTTGTATGAGTGTGCAGATGAGGTACACCCACCTAAGTGATGTGGAGCTCAAAGTGTAGAAGGATCTCTCTTTGATCCTTGTCAGTTGGCCCTTTTTCCTGTCAGATTTGGAGTGTTGAGTGAATGTATCACTAGCCATGTCAATCCTGATGCCAAGCTGACCTTTGGGGAAAAAGAACACCAACACGGCACTTAGGCTAGAAACAAACAACTATTCATCAAAAAAAAAAAGCCCTCAAGTAGCCAAAGCAGTAGCAGCAGAGGGAGGAGGATCTTTGTCATCTGGGTTACCCCAGGCATTGGGTAGAGGAGCCTGATCTGGGATGGCCTAGCCATCCTCATCTTCTTCTTTTTCAACTTCTCCTTCCTCTTGCCTGGGTGAAATGGCAAGCACCAGGCGAGGGAAATTTCCCTGGGGAGTAGAGGCTGAAGGCCGAGAGAGAGAAGCACCAGTAGAGGCAAGCACAGGTGGCCACCCAAAACTTGAATCCCTCTGAGGACGAGGAGGTGAAGTAGCAGTGCCACTATCACGCAGTCCTAGAATGAGAGTTTCTGCTATGGTGACGGTGTCTGGGTAGTGCACGATCGGCCGACATAGAATCAGGAGGCACACGGGCAATAGTGCAAGGAGCATTGCCCCAGTGCTAGAGCAATTCCTAAAGGTGGGGAACTTCAAGGGCCACCTTATCAACTTGAACCTGGATCTGCATCATGACATTATTGCATATACAAGCTTTATAAAAAAGTGAAACAGAAATATCTTTACTATTGTGAGAGAAAATAACATCATTCCTATCTTTCCACAAAGCAAACAAAATTTGCATCTAAAAAGAGTGCCAAATCTGGGTGAACTAGGCTGGCATTTTGGGAAGGTCACCAAGGAGAGCCATGTGCCAAGAAAAGGGCTCAAGCCTTAAAGGAGCAAAAAAATCATGAATCCAACCCCAGTAATTCTGGGCACGATGACAAAACCAAAAGATATGCATTATCGACTCTAGAAAACCACAGAATAGGCATTTGGGGTCTGGAACTCCCAAATGTTTAAGTCTAGAACCTAGAGGCAAGCCCTAATAAAGCAAACACCAGGCAAAATGAGAAATTTTGGGCTCATTAATGGCTTCCCAAATATTATGAAAATGCCATCCCCAGCTCTTTTGGGAAGAGGAAAGCCGCCAATGATGGTTGAGAGAATCAACCATGGGCAAATGAAGCATGAGCCAGGAGTAACCAAGCTTAGGCTTGTAACTAGCAAAGGGGGTGGTAGGACACCACTTCTAGTCCTTCCACCAAGGTCTAACTGATTGAATACCCACCTTGTGCAAGAGGTGAGGTGGGATAGTAGACACCAAGAGGTCAAAATTTTGATGATCTGGGTGGATGAGCTGAAACTCAACACAAAGGTCCTCCCAAGATCGAAGATTCATAGTGGCCCTGGAAAAAAGATCCCTAGGAGTTTGAATGCCATGCTTGTGAAACTAGAGAGCACTAACCCCATGAAGTTTGGCAAGAGGAATCCCTTTCTGGGTGAAAAGAGGAGACCACCATAAATTTTATTGGTTGAATGAAAGACCATCCCGGAATCCATTCCCAGCCTAGTGGAGCCAAGGCTTGATAGCCTCCCAAGCTTTCCAGATGCTTTTGGAAACAAAAGAACCTTGAATCTGGACAGGCTCCCTCATGACCAACAAGGTTGGAAAGCTAGTCCCCTTCCACGTAGGCTTGTGGAGAGGAAACCCAAAGGAGATATAATGGCAAAAAAGAATCTTCCAAGATTCGTTGCCCGTGAGACACCGGACGACCCATTTGGCACAAAGTGCATATCCTTGTTTCTGGGTATCAATAAGCCCAAGCCCACTGGAGGCCTTAGGAAGGTAGAAAAATTCCCAAGCCACTCTATGAAACCCTTGATGATCACTACCAAAAGCCCAAAGAAAGTCTCGAAGAAGTTTCTCAAGCCATTTGTAGGAAGCTTTGGAGGGGGCCCAGCAGGAAGAGTAATAAACATGCATAGCGGCCAAGACTTTGGAGCAAATCTAAAATTTACTGACAAGGGAAAGCGGCTTTTTGACACAATAGGTAAGCTTCTTCTTGATTTTATTAAGAACTGCAAAATTTGGTGATAGAAGATGAAGAAAAAAGATAAGAGAGAACATTGTGGATGTAAAAAAAATTTAGTATTCTAAAAGGATAGAAAATAGTCCATCAACACAATCAGAATTAGTAGTAGACGTACTAGTGTGGAAACAATTGAATAAATTGAAATTGTCCATTATCAACTTAAATTGCAAATTGGTTTGCACCTAATTCAAAACATAATGAGGGTTTGACACAAGAGAAAAATGGAATTAGACTCTTCAAAAAGAAATGGAAGCAATTTTAAATAAAATGAAAACCTCATTGAAATGAATCTAGCGGCTCATACAAAGAATTTCGGCTCGAGTTCTTATATTCCATTTTCATTTTAAAAGACAAATTGCTCTTTCGAGTTCACAACGACAAGGAAAGTATATTAAGTAAAAAAAATGGTGCTAATCTGGAACAAAACATACAACAACTAAATCATTTAATGCTTAACCCATCAAAACTATTAGGAAATTAAAAAACTAAGATGCACACAAATTGATATACAAGATTCTTCAATAATTCCCAAAAGTAGAACTCACGCAGGTAAACATATTTTTGAATTATTCCAATACTAAATAGATCTAGCATCAAGCTCTAATCATTCTATAACCAATTTATCTCTAAATGTATTTTTATCTTCCTATGCTTGAAGCATCATTTAAACATAAATGAAGTAAATTTGTACATGGGAGAGTTCTATTAAAGAACTTGGAAACTTTGATGGTGGGTTCTATAGTCAAAATTCCTTCAAGCCTCTCAATAAAAGATTTACAATTCCAGTATTCTTCGGGTTCCCCCATCTTCCCCTTTTCGCTTCCCATGAGTTTTTTTTTTTAAAAGGTTGTCCCTCTCTTTTAGGCCAGTGTTATATTTCCCAACCTCCTATCATTGTGGCTTTCATGCCGCTAATTAAACATGCAAGCTAGATTTTTAAATTAAATTATGCATCATTATCAAGTCCATCCTTGAGATGGACAAATCATTACCAAATTATCTCATCCTATAATTAATATTCATTATTCCTACTTTTATTGACATTGTTTTGAATGTATTTATTTAATTATAAATAATTTACAAGTTTAATTAAACTGGGCATAAATTTTTTAATGCCCTAAAACATGTTACTAAGTTTATCGAATAATTTCTTAAAGTGTTTAAAATAAATAATAAATAATAATGGGAAAACAATATAACATAAGAAAAAGGATGGGGTCCCACATGAAAAGGAGAAAGATCCAGGAAAGGAAGCTGGGGTGGAGGCTGAGAACCTGGGCTTCCCAAGTGTAATACCCCTCTAACCCTAATATAAGTTTTGTGTTTTTGAAAGAATTAAGATCCTTCGATGTTTTCTTACAGCTTAAGTTGTACATGATACTTGTTTGATCTATTCCTATAGTTGTTTATAATAATTTCATAAGCTAGTAGTCAATGATTCTAATATCAAATATACTATCTAAAGGTATCATTTTTGTATATATTTATCTCCATGTATGTATTGAGTACCTACAAGACCTTTATGAACATAGTTAGGATGTTATATGATATGTACTTGATAGATATATATAAGTGGTTATTTATATTTTCTTCTATTAAGGTTACCTTAGATGAATCTTGTATCTCACTTGATGATTTGATTATGTTAATTTATTATTAGTATTGATAAGAGACTAACACAATGCTTGAGATTCTAACCTTCATTATGATGATGCTACATGCTTTGAGTGTATATATATACATGATGTGTTTTCATGATTCAGGACGAAGTCGTAGTTACTCACATAGCTGAGGTCCACATGATGTATCGATCCTGGTCATCTGTCTGCAATGTTTTCTTTTATATGTATATCCGTGCATATGTATTTCTTCTTTGTGATGCAGGCTTGTAGGTACCGGGCATCGACTTCACCTGGCCTCACAGGTCTGAGCATGCCCTCAAATCCTCGATGGTTGTTGTTATGGAGATAGTACTAAGGCCCCTACATGAGTCTTCCTTTGTCATTATTCCAATTTGGAAATATTAGGGTTCCTTCTTTGTCAGTCAACCTTTGGGTCAAAAATCCAGATCCAACGCACCCGGTTGGGCATGGTTTTAGTTAGTGCCTTGTGACCACTTGAATTCATTTGATTGTATGATTTGTTCACTCATTTTATTTATTTCTCCTTCTTGGTATGATTCTTAGTTAATCTTTCTATGTTGTGTTTCAGGAGTTTGGCTTGACTTTCCTTGTTGACTTTGGTTGACTTTGTTTGATCTTATGGTTTTCTCGATATGTTTCATAGATGATTTGTAAGGCCTCTTTGGATGATTAGGTTTATTTTGAGGTGTGTGATTTTATTCTACCTCAGTGATTATATCCTATAGTAATTATAAATAGGTAATAATATTGTGATCTATTACTTCATAATCTTATAGATTATAGTGTTTGGTATTTGGCATGTATCTATATAAATATAAATATATATATATATATATGGAAATATATATATGGGTGCACACATATATGTATTTATATATATATAATTTATATGTGATTATATGTTAATTATTGTAGATATTGTTGATGGTGTATATTTTGGGATTAATGTAAAGTATAATATTATTAATAATTAAATATTAAATAATGAGAGGTATATTATTCTCAATTATTAATTATTAATAATGAGGATAGGTTATATATATAGATATTGATGTAATTAATGATGGCATATGCATATATGTTAGGATAATATTACATATGTGTATGAATGAATACAAATAATCTTTTATTGTATATTTGAGTAATATAGTTGTATGATATTAAGTTATTTTATAATACCCTTTAGTTAAGAGTTAGTTGGGAGTTGGTTACTTTTCCTCTCAACCTTTGGAAATCTATTTATATGCACTACTTTCTCATTTGAAGAGGGGGGATTTTGGGGCTGAAGCATTGAGGAGAGGATGGCCTTAATTTTCATGGTGATTTTGGAGAGAAAACTTGGAGATGTGAGGGAGATTTTGTAAGCATATGTCTTTAAGAATTTTTGGTTATCTTTGCTTTTGGGAGAGAGATATTTTTGTGAGAATTTCAATAGTTGAGAGAGGGATTCTTTTCTGTGGAATTATTTCTTTTTTTCATGGAGATTTCTGAAAGTGGATAGGGTTTGAAGGATGCATCTCAAGTTTGGATTTGTCTTCTCTTTTGTTTCCTTCCTTCTTCGATTCAACCTTCGTAGGACATGAGGTATGGATTGAATATGTTAGTTACTTTATGTCTCTGATAGATTATGGATCTATTTATATATTATAATTATTTATTATATCTGTACTTTTAATTTCTATGGTTATTTTAAAGTTTTGAGTTTTTGTTTGTAAGAATTAGCATGTGTTTTCCTAGGGTTTTTAGCAACCCGTTTTTGGAGATCTATTATTATAATAATTTAAATTGCATCTAAGATTTTACTAAATTGATTTTCTGGAAGTAAAATTCACAGATCTCAAATGGGTATCTCTCTGATTTTATTTTTAGGGTCGAATTAATGCCTTATTTTTGACATTTTGGCAGACTATGCCTGTCCATTCTCGATTCTGAATTTTCTGTCAAATGTATTCATATGCTACAGGCTGATATGATTATATAAAAGTCTAAATTTGATATAAAATATTCTCTTAAGTCTTATCTTTCATTTTCAATTTGTTTGGAGAATTTTTATTATGTTTTTGAAAATTACAACCGTTTTAGTGAAGGCAGGTCTGAACCCTAACCAGAATTTTCTGTTTTAAACCAGAAGTCATAACTTTCTTTCCCACCATTGGATCTTTCTAAAAATCAAATTGAGAGTCCATAATTATGTTAGCTAAATCTCCACCAAAGATATTTCCTTTATTATTTGTTTTGTGGAAGATATGGATGACTGTTCTATGATGACTATTTTTTTGCATTTAATCCTTGCTTGAAATAATTCAGTTTAAGAACATCATTAAGTTTTAAGGTTTCGTATGGTCACCAGAGGCTATTAGAATGTTTTTTTGGTTAATTGGATGTATTTATACTTTGAATATGTTTATAATATCACTTGGATGTCTTCTTATATGTTTGGAACATTCTGTATGCCATATTGGGTTTAGGGTTGTCAAGTGGACTAGGGACAACATATATTTTCCTAAACTCAATCAAATGTTGTTATGGAATTGGTATGAATTCTTGATGATGGATCTATTATGTTCTTATGATTTTTATATATATGTTAGGGAACCTAAGTACACTAGGTGAGTGGCTCATAGTGAGGGGCCGGGGCCCTAAGTGGCTAGTACCAGGATAACCTACTATGAGTTATTTAATCAAGTGATAACCTAAATAAATGAATTGGGAATGGGATTGGAATGGGAAATTACACACTAATCAAGATTAATTGTGCCTCGCCCATGCCTTTAGTGCTAGTAAAGACTAAGGATGGGAGTGGGAGAAGGTACCTATGCGTAGGTACGACTGGATGACCTTGTCTGTACGAGAGGCATTCGGTTCCGCATGTGCCTACTTGGGGGCCGGGGCCAAGAGTGGCTAGTACCAGGACAACCCAAGGGGTGAGGGCTATGCGATGACACTCACCTAGCTTGTAGCTTAGGGTCTCTACCAAATTTGATCATGCCTCTGGTAGTCCTTGTGGTCTTCTTGTCTTTTCTTTTGTGTTGTGACTTTGGGTAAATTTTATCACCACCTTAGGAATTTCCTAGTTGTTACCTCTTGTATGGGCCTTTGGTTCTATCTCCTAGCTCGGGGGAGTGGGCCTATTGGTTCCACATGGTTGGGTGGTTAATATTTATATCGAGGTATTGATCGTGATTCTTTGGATGATCCTAGCACATATTCTATTCCAGACCTGCAGTTGAAGATTTCTTATTGGATATTTTAATATGAGATGTACTTATGTATTTGTATTCATGTAATTTTAATCTCCTAAAATGAGTCTTGTAGTATTGATATAATCTCAATTCAAAGCAATGCATAAGGGAGTGGGTAGTTCTAGGTAAAAGAAAGGGAAAAGAATGTGGAATATTGGACATGTTACTAGCATTAAAAGAAAGTGTTTATGATCCTCTTATGTTGTCCATATGTAAAGGAAATGATCTTAAATATAGTTATATATAATGATGTATCACAAAAAAATAATGTATTCTCTCTTGATGAAAGGATCCAAGAAAATTATTGAGAAATGATAGGTTAGTGATTGGAATTATTAATAATGAATGGTTATGAAACAATGCAATAAAATAGTAATTTGATTTTAATGTTAATACTTGGTTCATGTTAATGAAGTACCTAGGATGATGCCTACCTTAATGAATATTAATCTCTTACCTAAATTATTAGAGAAAAGTGATATAAAGGATAGTAGATGTAGATGAAATCAATATGAATTTATGGAATGAGTTGATAAAAGGAATAATGATGTTGGATGATTAACCTATATTTAATAAAAGAAATAAGTTAGGGACATTTAACTTGGTGCATTAAAATGAATGTAGATCTTTTAAGCTCATGATTCCGTGAATATCTTATGCATGTAAATGGTTTATATGATGTTGCTTTAGTAGCGACGTTAGGGAACCCGGGAGGACTTAAGTTGTATAAATCTTACATTCAAGTAGTAGAAAATTATTTCTTCTTTTAGAAATATGAAGTGTAATGATGAATATTATTCTAGTTAAAATAAATAAATAAAATAAAATAAAAATTCACTACTTGCATTTTATAGAGGTTTTATGTCTTGTCCTCTTGGGTTGCCTGGCGGGGCATTACACCAAGGCCCTCCTCAACCATGAAGACCCAGGCATGTGACCAGGATGGTCTCCATCGTCGATGGTCAACTCTTTTTGGGATTAAACCCACAGGCAAGTCCTCTTTCACATCTATTAAGGACATTTCAGACAAGGAAAAAGGCAAATATGCATTAGAAATTCCTAACGAACTAATTGACCACAATATTGCATCCATGGACCATACTTTGGTGGGCAAGTTTTTTGGATCTAGACCTAACATAGACATCGTCAGGATCTTTGTAAAAAAAAATTGGGACTTGAAGGGTCAAGTCCAGGTTACAGCCATGGCAAAGGGATTTTTGTCTTTCGAATTCTCCTACAAAGAGGACCTAGACAATATCCTTTGTGTAGGCACCTGGACCATAGGAAAGGCCACTCTGGCATTGAAAAAATGGACACCTAAACTTGACCTCAATGATTCCTTCTTTGTTCAGGCCCCGGTGTGGGTGAGACTACCTGAACTTCCCTTGGAGTTCTGGTATGAAGTTGTTTTTTACGGGATCACCAAATCTTTTGGTACCCTTCTCTCCATTGACCCAGTCACAATGGCAAGGCATCATCTCACCTATGCAAGGATTTTCATAGGGGTGGAAGAAGCCCAAGATATGCCGAAAATCATAGAGTTGTGATCCAAACTAGGAAAGTGTGTGTAGAAACTAGACTATGAATGCATCCCCTTTGCCTGTTTCCATTGTAAGAAAGCTGGCCATAGAGATAAAATGTGTCCACTTCTTTGGAACAAAGAGAAAGAAAGGAAAGCCAAACAAGCACAAAGAAAGAAAAAAATGGAGTTAATAGCCAAGAAAAGGAAGAATCAACAAGAGAAAAATCTATTTCCTAGGAGGGCACCGAGCTCAAAACTCATAGAGTTTGGAAGAAAAAAGAAAAACCAGTGTCCACTCCTACATTCCTTGAAATTAGGGCTGAAAAGGAAAGTAGGGCTGTGGAGGAGCCGTAAAGGCCTCAGCTCGATACCCAAGCATCAAGCGGAGAGATCCTACCCCACAAGGGTTTGGACCTGGACTTCACCAAATAGAAAGAAACAAGTGAAGTAAACAAGAATGATGTTCAAGTTGAAGGTGGTAACTCATGCCCAGGAACTAATTCAATTTCCTTTGTCCTGGACTCCATTGCTCCCCATGTTGCTAGTGTGAACATGCAGAACTCAATACCTAGTCTCGAGAAGCAAGAGTTAGGGAAGTACCAACAGATTGAAGATTTGATGGTCATAGCATCCCACACCAATTCAACAAAATGGTAGAGGTCTTTGCCAAGAATAAGGAAGAAAAGGAGGGCTAGATCTCAATACACAAGAAGAAGAAACCAAGTAGTAGAGACCCTTCTCATGTCTCCCTTGTAGCCACTAGAAGTAGGAAAAAATTAGAAGTAAGGGGAAGTGCTAATACACCAGATAGAAAAACTACAAGCCATATCAGGCAAGAAGAAGTCAGCTTGATTAAAGCAGATGGAACTTAGAAATCCATCCAAGCTTTCAGCACCTCCATCTAGAAATGAAATTCATCTCTTGGAACATTCATGGGATAAATAGCTCACATAAGTAGGATGTCATTAGAAATATGATAAGGGATCATAGACTAGATATTTTCTTAATCCAAGAAACTAAAATGCAGAAGGACAAGCTAGAGAGATCAAATTCAGAAAAGTAATGGAAAGCAGAGCTACTAGCTCTGATGATGCTTCTGGTGGCCTCATCACTATGTGGAATTTGCATCACCATAGAGCTGATGTAATCTTTGAAGGAGGTAACCTTCTACTTTTGCATTTTACAAGAATCAAAGATAATGAAAGTTGGTTCATTTTTAATATTTAAGCTCCTAACTCCAAAAAAGAAAGAAAGACCTACTGGAATAAGATCAGTTCCACCTTAGTCCCTCTAAACTAGTCCAAGGGCATCATAATGGGGGACTTCAACACACCCCTAAAAGAAGGGGAAAAATAGGGAGGGATAGCCCCTGACACGGAAAGCAAACAAGGCTTAATGGACTTCATCAATGACCTGGCTTTGCTTGATATGGACCTTCAAGGTGTCGATTTCACCTTGTCCAACAGGCGGGTTGGAAAGGAATGCATCCATGTCTGATTGGATAGGGCCCTATTTTCACCAGACTAGTTGAATCAATATAATCTCAATCTCTCTGCTTTGGTTAGAGTTGGTTCTGACTACTCTCCCATCTCTCTCTCTGGACTAGATTGCCAAGAAAAGGAACTTTCCATTTAGATTTTTAAAAATGTGGGTCTCCACCCAAATCTGCTTAACAAATTCAAAGAATGGTGGAACATTGATGTTGAGGGCACTGCCATGTTTAGAGTGGTGAAAAAACTAAGGAACATCAAATATAATGTCAAAAATTGGAACAAAGATGAATTCCGCCACATCTTCACTTCCAAAGACAGGACACTCAATGAACTTAACCACATTCAAGCTGAAATTTAGAAGCAAGGATATGATGAAGATAGACTAAATAAAGAAAAAGCTATCCTATCAAATTACCATAATATAATTGGGCAGGAGGAAACTTTCTAGAAGCAAAGATCAAGGTCCATTTGGCTAAGGGAAGGGGATCAAAACACTCACTTCTTCCACCTCTCAACTATGAGATATAGAGATGCTAACAAGATTAGTAGAATCAAGAAGGGAGACCAAGCCCTGAAGGAGGACAAGGATATCACAGAGGAAGCTATCTCTTACTTTTCTCATCTCCTCTCTAAGGACCGGGCGCTTTTTGAGAAAGATCAGGTCAAACTCCTCAATAACATCTTGAGTATCATTACAGATAGTCAAAGCAAATCTTTATGCTCTATTCTAGATATGAATGAAGTCAAGAGATCCCTAGATTCTCTTCCCGATGACAAAGCCCTAGCCTGGACGGCTTCCCTATGTTATTTTTTCATCTTTTTTGGGATGTGGTGAAAGAAGATGTGGTCAAAGTTGTGCAAGAATTTTTTGGCTTGAAGAACCTCCTCAAGGAGCTCAATGCTACCTTCTTGGTGTTGATTCCCAAGACTTCTAGTGTGGATTCTTTTGAGAAATTTAGACCCATTAGCCTTTGCAACTCCTTCCTTAAGATCATTTCCAAGGTTATCACCTCTAGGATTCTCAAAGTCCTTCCCTCCTTGATCTTGCAGCAGCACTCTAGCTTTGTGCCTAGCAAATAGATCTTAGACTCCATCATGATGGTGCATGAAGTGATTCATTCCTTAGAAGAAGGAAAAAGAGAAGGTTTTCTGCTTTAAGCTTGACCTCTCCAAGGCCTATGATTGGGTAGACTGGCAATTTCTTCTCAGAGTTCTTGAAGCTTTTGGTTTCAACTCCCATTCATGAAAACTATTGGAAATATTCAGGAATTAACCAAGTTACTGAGAGGGGAGGGGTGAATCAGTAACTCCAAATTTTCTTCCAATAACAGATGTATTAACATATAGTTTACTTTATCCTTATGCATATAGAAAGCATGAAACTTAAAAGCATTCACAACAATGACACATAGATTTGGTTACCCAGAAACCTTCCAAAAAGAAAGTAAAACTAGGGTGGGGATGAAACCCACAAAGCTTTAGTACTGTAGTATAAAGTTGGCCGGTTAAGGCTTACAATTGATCACTTCTGATGATCTGCCCTGCTAGGAGCAATAAGGACTACTAGGTCCACCTTGTTAGAGGATTTTTACAAACTTACAAAAGAAGTATGTACTCAGTAAAGAGATTTTACAAAAGACTGTTAAGTCTACCCAGTTAAAGGATTTTAGTACTGATTCACCTATTAGGATGAAATAGTAGATCTCTTGCTTTGCAAATGGATTGATGAATGAGATTCGCTGATGTACTGATCACCTTCTGTGATGAATTTGTCTTTGTTGTTCCTTATACTGCTGTAGCCCTTTGTAATTCGCTTATCTCTGCCTTTCTTTCTTTTTCACATTCATACTCATTACAATACATCTTGGTATTTTACAACATTGTTTATATACAAGTCTAAACAATTAATTACAATTACAAAGTCAGCTTGACAAATAAACATAAGTGCTACTAAGTCAGCCCAAGTATGGTTACTCAGTTCCTGCAAACTAACTCGGTGACTTTCTGATACTCGGTGTCCACTGCATTACTTGGCATCATCATGCACTCGGTAGAAGTGAAGGCTCGGTTCATACTGACCACTCAGTAGGTTTTGAACTTGGTAAATACTGGTGACTCAGTAGACATAATGTTACTCAATTTACACTATCCTGCTCGATTTGCACTGTCCTGCTCAGTTTGCACTATTCTGCTCGGTTTGCACTGTTCTGCTCGGTTTGCACTGTTCTACTTGGTTTGCACTATTCTACTCGGTTTACACTATTCTTCTCAGTTTGCACTATATTACTCGGTTTGCATTGTTCTACTCGGTTTGCACTGTTAATGCAAATAAGTGTTGTCACTAGTGGCAATCCTGCTTAATGCCAACAATCTCCGCCTTTGGCATTCATGACAAAAACACTTATTTCCCAAAACTTATATACATGAACCATGGTGAGATTTATTTTGATTTTTCAAAATTGTCTTTGTCATAGGGCTTTATAAATTCTCCCCCTTTCAATGTGCTAACTTTTTCTTCTTTTCTTCTGTACATATACATATCTCCCTCTATACATATCTCCCCCTTTTTGACGATAATGCCAAAGGTGTATATACAAGTGATTTACAGAGAGAATCCAAAATTTGATAGAAAATCAGAATGTACCTTCATTATCAGTGCCAGGGTTCTGTCCCAATTTTCTTGCAGAATCTTGCATGTTTGGATTGCAATTTGGACTTCTGCAAAGAGTTCAATCATGTGATCTACTATTGAGAACTGATTGTCATGAATCAATGTTTTGGAATATTCAATGTGCTTGTACATTGTATTCATGATGGGAAGGATCATGTTCTGAATGTCTAGCAGTGTGGACCGGATCCTTGTGTCTTCTTTCAGTAGTTCTGACTGCGTATTTGATGGGTATGAGATTTTCATGTGATGAGCAGAGCTTGAACTTGGTTCAAGTTGCAACTTCTGTATGCTAATCTTCAAATCCTCATCAATTTTATTCATTTTGTCCTTGACATCCTTTGTGAGCTCGGCAACATTGCATAGTCTGGCCAAAAGAGAGGTAACATTCGAATAGGAAGATTCAATTTTTGACAAAACTGAAGACAATTCCACTTGATTAATAGCTATGTGTTGAGCAATGTGCTCAAGCACTTTATTGTTGAATCTCTTCTCAAATTTTTCAACTAACTTTTCTATCTGAGATGAATCCTCATTGTATTTAATTACTGCTTCTACTAATTGTAACAAAACATGTTGAGAGGAGTCTACTTTAATACCTAATGCTTCAGACAAAATGTCCTTAGCATCCTTAATGATTTGATATTCCTTGTCTCTCTCCTCTTTAAGTTTCTTTTGTTTTGCTTTCCTTTGGAGGATTTCACCTATATTTTGCATTTGGTCCACTGATAGATTTGCAAAATCTAATGTTGGAATCTCTATTTGTTCATCTAGGTCTATATCCTCTACTATATTCTTACCCAAAAATCTTATACTCGGTTGAGCCTTTGGCTTATCTGTACTTAATGCCTTAGTAGTAGTGACAGTAGACATAGTAGGATTGGCTATAGAGACTGGTATACTATCTATTGGAGAACTTGAAGTATTTACACATGTAGAATCAAAAACTAGAATACTTACTGCTAGAAAACTTGAAGTAGGAGACTGCAACTCGGTAGAAGAAATGGTAGTTGCTTCTATTGTTGCTATAGGTGATTGGACAAATGTTGAAGTTGTCACAACCATGCTTGAAGGTGTCTCCGGGCTAGATGTAGTAACTTTTACTTCAGAGGTAGGAAGTGATGCAATGACTTCTGCCGCTATCCTCATAGTATAATCTACCTCAATGGCTTCTTCCTGTTCATCACTATCATCTTCAATGTCTCTTATTATAACTGTTTCAATACTCGGTTGGTGAAGATGGTATATGTTCTTCCATGTGGCATTTGCAGCCTTCACAATCGATTCAATATTGTTAATCAGAATCAAACAAGTATTGAACTTCAGTGTCATCTTATTTTCATTCTCCTTCAATGCCTTCTTTATTTCATCATTTTTCAAGCTTGGCATTAACTGTCTCAAGGTTTGATCAAATATGTCTTTTACAGTTTGCTTGGCATTGCTCCATCTCATTTTTATTGGATCTAATAAAGCTGCTGGAACCTGTGGGGCTATTTCATCAGGAGAGTATTTCCACTGTCCCATCTTTTCAATGACAGCATCTTCTATTTCCTTTTGTTCTATTTCTGATCTGGTTTCATATTTAAAAGATTTTATATTACTTACTCCAGATCCTGATCCTTCTCTAAAAAGTTTGATCTTCTCTTGAAAGGTTAGAGGAGGCCTTTTGAATATTATATCTTTGTCTGCCTTGTCTGCCTTACCTCTTGCACTTCTCCTTGTAAATACAGCAGTGGGAGGCTTAGGTGCCTTAGTGATGAATACCTTTCCTTTCTTCTTTGTAGGTTCTGGTTCCTCTATTTTCTCATCCTTTTCCTTTTCTTCTTCAGTGTCTTCTCCTTTGTCCTCGGTTAGCATTTGCATTTTGGCTATCCTCTTCTTTCCTTTATTTACCACCTGTGGAAGCTTTATGCTTAATTCAATTCTCACCTTAGCTTCATCATATGTTCCAAAATATGGGGCTTTGGGATTAACAGGCTGATTAAGAAGGGCTTCAATGATATTCTTGGTTTCATCAATGTTTACCTCATAAGGAAGAGGTTTTACATGTACAATCCTCGGTTTAGCTGCTTGAATGTATACTCTGTCACAGTCCACCATGAAACAAATATCATCCTTATAATCCTCAACCAACTTCTATGGAATCCAGAATCTGTCATTCATTTTCTCTTTGAAAGACTCAAAATAACTGTCCATGATGCTCTCAAAATTTTCACCCATTTCTGAAATATATTCATTTATTTCATAAAGAATTGGCACATCTTTTCTCCATACTACTTTTCCTTTAGAAGGGAAGAATTTCTGAATGTAGAAGAATAAACAGACCAGTAAAGATCCAAACTTACATGGATTGTTTTTGGAAGTTTGAATGCTTTCCATGTTCTTGTTAAACTATTTTAACAATAAATCTGCAAGGTCAAATGATAAGTTATTCTTGACCACTTTGTATGCTAGGTCTACAGCTTCACAGGAGACACTATTCTGTCAACTTGAACTGTATATCTTATGGGCAATTATGTGTGTACCAAATTTTAGTTCAGCATCAGTAATGCTGCTTACTTTCATGCCTCTACCGTCCCACTCGGCTAGGGTTTTCTTCTCCAGTTCCGGCCGACCTAGGGTTTTGGTAGATTTTTCTTTGTTCAACATGGGAAGACTGGTGATTTGATGAATCATCTTCTTAGTGATCTCTATGGGTTGCTCAAGCCAAATCTTACCATCATGTACACGGCTGAGAATGTATCTAACCCATTTCTCCTGAAAGTTTTGAGGTAAATGTGCAATGTGAACTAATCCCTTGTCTTCCAGATGTTTGTGCTCGGGTTTTAGAATACCATCCACACATAGTTCCTCATGCACAATATCTAGCTCTAGGTTTCCCATTTCTTGAATTGCACAATTGAAATGATTGCGAATATCGTTAACAAGTAGTACCTTAGGAGGAATCTAAGATTAAGCTCCATTCAGATCTAGGGCTGCTGTAATTGCGGGCACGAGCTTGAAATCTGGTGCGCTCCATTCCCCTTGGACTAACATTTCTGATCCTTTCTTCGCTGAAGTGCTGGATGATGCCATGGTAGCTCACAGAAAATTCTTTTCGCAAAAGTATTTGAATCGCTGGATTGCTCTTGAAATTTTTTGCTCTCAAAGTGCTAAAGGTTCGCGGTGAAGAATGAGTTTGATTTCTTGCCTTTTGTTTACAAATCTGGCATTAATGCTCAGTATGAATTAGGGTATGAATTTTGACAGACTATCACCCACTATGACTTAATTTCTCGGTAAAGACTTCGCAACTCGGTGAGCTCAAGAATTCAAATTGCTCCGACCTCGCTCGATAAAGACTGGTACCCGACCTTGCTCGATAAAGACTGATACCGACCTTCCTATGATCTTGTTGCATCTTTGTATGCTGATTTAGATCTTTCTTTTAATTCAGTTCTGGAACTGCTTGAGATTTGTCTATGAGAATACAGTTCCAGTGCTCTCTTGCGAATTTAGTTTGACTCGGTAGAGCCACCCATTCCATTACTTGGACTGGTTTTCTCGGTAGATTTAGGAATCCACTTTTGTCTTACCTGTTTCCTGACCTTAGTTGCTTCATTCTTCTTTCCATCTTCAACTTCATTAGCATTCATGCAATTTCTGGCTATGTGACCGAGTTTAGTGCATTTGAAGCATCTTACGGTAGTATCTCTTTTCCTTAGATGATGTTTTATGCAGTTCATGCCAATGTGTCCATATTCTCCACAGTAATGACATCTACACCAGGTGTTGTAATCCCATCCAAACATTGCTTTTATAATTTGTTCTGCTGGATTGAATGTTTTGGATCTGCACTCGGATGCCTTGTGACCTTGTTTGTTGCATTTGTGACAATTACCTTTGAATCTTGGTTTTTCCCTGCATTCATTTGCTTTGTGACCGTGCTGATTGTAGTTGTAGCATTTTCCATTGAATTCTATTTTTTCATTGCTCCAACATTTATTTGAAGTATGTCCTATTTTGCCACAATGATTACAAGTGGGTTTCTGATTTCTTTGAGTACCTTGCTTAGAAGATTCACCTTCTCCATTGTATCCAAGTCCTGCTTTTCCTTTTTACCTATGAAGATTTTGATTATACAGCTGATCTAGGTCTTCTTGGCTTTTCAACATTCTTTCATTGATTTGTTTTTTGATGTTTAGGTCATCCACCAATCTTTGATTGATTTCCTTTTCAGATCTTAGTTCTTCTCTTGTGCTTTCTATTTCTGAACTTAGAGTCAGAATTTCCTCATTTGTATGGGAGATCTGATCAATTAGGTTTTCTAACTAAAGGGTTTTATTTTGGACTTCATTGTTCCTTCCATCTAATTCATCTTTCAACTTGTTTCTTTGTTCTAAGATCTCACAAAATCTTGTAGAGTGTAGCTCTTGTTCTCTTTTTAATTTTCTCACTTCTTCCTGCAGAGACCCATTCTTTTCTAGGAGTTCTTTGACAGCATTGTTTGCTTCATCTGAGCTATCTGAGGGAAAAAGATCTTCAATCTTTTCTTCAATGTAATTCTGATCATTCATCTGATTTGCAAGTTCCTTCCTTCTTCTTAGGGATTGGGAAAGATGTTCTTTTGCTTCTTTAAGTTTAGCTATGTCCATTTCTAGATCTAGCTTTTCATTTTCAATCACCTTGTTTAGTTTGAATACCTCCATTGTCCTGGATCTTTGCTCAAGCTAGTTAAGCTTTATCTTGAGAACCAATACTACTTTGATACCAATTGTTGGAAATATTCAAGAATTAACCAAGTTACTCAGAGGGGAGGGGTGAATCAGTAACTCCAAATTTTCTTCCAATAATAGATGTATTAACATATAGTTTACTTTTATCCTTATGCATATAGAAAGCATGAAACTTAAAAGCATTCACAACAATGACACATAGATTTGGTTACCCAGAAACCTTCCAAAAAGAAAGTAAAACTGGGGTGGGGATGAAACCCACAAAGCTTTAGTACTGCAGTATAAAGTTGGCTGGTTAAGGCTTACAATTGATCACTTCTGATGATCTACCCTGCTAGGAGCAATAAGGACTACTAGGTCCACCTTGTTAGAGGATTTTTACAAACTTACAAAAGAAGTATGTACTCGGTAAAGAGATTTTACAAAAGATTGTTAAGTCTACCCGGTTAAAGGATTTTAGTACTGATTCACCTGTTAGGATGAAAGAGTAGATCTCTTGCTTTGCAACTGGATTGCTGAATGAGATTCGCTGATGTACTGATCACCTTCTGTGATGAATTTGTCTTTGTTGTTCCTTATACTGCTGTAGCCCTTTGTAATTCACTTATCTCTGCCTTTCTTTCTTTTTCACATTCATACTCATTACAATACATCTTGGTATTTTACAACATTGTTTATATACAATTCTAAACAATTAATTACAATTACAAAGTCGGCTTGACAAATAAACATAAGTGTTACTAAGTCGGCCCAAGTATGGTTACTCAGTTCCTGCAAACTAACTCGGTGACTTTCTGATACTCGGTGTCCACTGCATTACTTGGCATCGTCATGCACTCGGTAGAAGTGAAGGCTCGGTTCATACTGACCACTCGGTAGGTTTTGAACTCGGTAAATACTGGTGACTCGGTAGACATAATGTTACTCAGTTTACACTGTCCTGCTCAGTTTGCACTGTCCTGCTCAGTTTGCACTGTTCTGCTCGGTTTGCACTGTTCTGCTCGGTTTGCACTGTTCTGCTCGGTTTGCACTATTCTGCTTAGTTTGCACTGTTCTACTCGGTTTGCATTGTTCTGCTCAGTTTGCACTGTTCTGTTTGGTTTGCACTGTTCTGCTCGGTTTGCACTATTCTGCTCGGTTTGCACTGTTAATGCAAATAAGTGTTTTCACTAGTGGCAATCTTGCTTAATGCCAACAAAAAACTTCATCAAATTATCTCTATCCCCTCCTTAGTGATAATGATTAATGGCTCCCTATCCTCCTTTTTCAAACCTTCCAGGGGCCTAAGGCAAGGGGACCCTCTCTCCCTTATTATTTTCATCATTCTTGCTAAGTGCCTAGGGAGACTCATTTCGGCTTCAAAAATGGACGGTGACCTGAAAGGCATCAAACCCTCATCAAGAAACAATGTCTTTACACACTAGCAATTTGTGGATGACACCATTCTTGGAGGAGAGGCCTCGATGGGAGAAGCTAGAGTGGTGAAGGTTTTTTTGAATGATTATATCAGAGCTACAGGCCAGTCTATTAACTGAAATAAAATTTCTATCTTCTTTGTTAATACCCCTGAAGTTAGACAAAGGAAAATTGAAAATATTCTAGGATGTGACACTGACACTTTCCCTTCATCCTACATGGGACTTCCCTTAGGTATCAAACCCCTGGAAGCCTTCTGGAATAAACTGATAGAAATATTCAATAGAAAGCTCACTGGATGGAAAGGGGTCATTCTCAGCCAGGTAGGAAAGATCCAACTGGTCAAATCTACATTACAAAACCTCTCAACCTATGCCCTTAGCCTCTTCCCCATCTTGGCTAAAGTTGTGGAGGCTATGGAAAGAATCTAGAGAAGATTCCTTTGGTTAGGTGTTGAGGAACACACACGTATTCCCCTTATTACTTGGGAGAAAGTCTGCTTCCCTAAAAAATCTAGTGGCCTTGGTATTAGGAAATTAAGACCTTTCAGCATAGCCCTTCAAGAAAAATAGATCTGGAGAATCTTCAACAGCAAAGGTGAGTGGTGGGATACCATTGAAGAAAAATGCCTCATGCATAACTTATTAAATAGATTTTTTGATGAGAATGACCCCCCTAAAGGTTCTATCATTTGGAATGGTCTCCTCAATGCCAAGGAGCTAGCTAAATCTAGAGCTAAATGGAAAATTGGAAATGGACATTCTATCAATTTTTGGAATGACAACTGGCTTCAGATGGGCAGCTTGAGAGACTTCAAGACTCTTTATGCTTAGAGACATGTTTGCACCCAAACCTATGGGTCCCAAGTCAACAACTATAGAAGGGATGGCAATTGGGTGGATCTCTCTCATATCTCACAAGACCTGACTCCTTTGATGATAGCCCTTAATGCGGTCTCTCTCTCATCTAATCAGGATAAGATTATCTGGGAGGACTCATCAGATGGTACCTATATAGTGGCCTTTGCCTATGCTTTGCAGACCACCCAAACCCATGAAGCAAAGTCATTTTGGGCCAAAGCTTGGAGCCCATGCCTCACACCCAAAGTCAACATTTTCTTCTGGCTCCTTCTCCAGAATTGCATCCTCATAGTGGACAATCTCATCAAGCGTGAGTTCCAGATTTCTAACAAGTGTGTTCTCTGCAAATGTCAAGAGGAATCGGTGGATCACCTTTTTATTCACTATTCCTTTGTAAGTAAAATCTAGCAATACCTTTTCTTGGCCCTAAATTTATCTTGGTGTTTTCCCATGTCTTTCATTGACCTCTTTTCCCAATGGGCTTTCAAAAGGTTTAATCGGGACTTCCAGTTATTCTATACCTAGATCCTTCCCCATTTTTGCTAGGGAATATGCAAAGACCACAACAATCACATTTTTTGTGATTGTTCCTCTCCACCCAAAATTATCTTTGAAAAAATCCAACATGCTAAGGAGAACTTTTTCTATTGTGGAAAAACTAATCTTGTTGCAGGAAAGTCCCAGATAGGTACCCAGGATAAAAGACAGAATTGTGTGTGGAGCAGTCCTCCGGCTGGCTGGACCAAAGCCAACTTTGATGGGGCTGCCAAAGGGAACCTAGGTCAAGTTGGAAGTGGTGGAATCATCATGAATTTCTTTGGCCTTGGCATAGCGGTTGTTAGTCTTCCTTTGGGTGCCCAATCCAATCATTATGCTGAAGCTTGTGTAGCTCTCCAGGTCACTAAACTCCCTCAAGAAATGGGAATCAAGTAGCTCTGGCTGGAAGGAGACTCGATGAACATCATAAATTGTTTAAACATCACTCACTCTCCCTCCTAGACTATATCCAACATCATTGCTAAAAATCATGCCATTCTAAACTCTTTTGATAAGGTGCACATCTCCCACGTATACAGGGAAGGCAACGGTGTGGCTAATTGGTTCGCCAATCTGGCTGTCACAAAGGAAGCTAAGTTGACATGGCACAAAGGAGAATATTTTCCACAGAAGTGAAGAGTATCTTAGACAAGTAGAGGACTCCATTGCACCGAGGGTATCATTTTACAACCACATGGTTTGCAACAAGTTCAGTGGCTACTTCCCTATTTTGGACAGTTACACTAAGAACAGAAAGGTCACATGCCTCGCCCTTCGAGCTATTTTTTTCTCTCCTGGGCCTTGGAATTCTTGGCTTTCTCTAGCCTAGCCTATTTTGTTTTTCTGTGGCTTTTCAACCCTGGCCTTTATGAGGCTTGTCTCTTGTTTGTTTTGTTTCTTGCTTCTTTCTTCACTTTTAGAGATGTGGGTTTTAGGTACCTTGTAAAACCTATTTTACTTAATCAAAAACAATATAACATAAGAAAATACATATTGATAAATGTAACTCATTAACAAATTACAAGTCTCAAGGGTTCCATGATGTATAATAACATAAATATAAATTAATCTATTAAGAAAAATTCATAACATAATCACATGATATATCTTAGGTTCATTTAAAACCCAATTTAAATTATTCCTAATCCTTACTTAATCATAATGAAAAAGAACACAAACATTAAGTACACTAACATATTCATCTTAATTGAATAGTAAGATACATTCATTACATCAATATATCCAAAGATACAATCTATAGAGTACAATTGATACATCATTGCATACATAATAATACAACTTCCACTACACATGTCGAAGGATAACAATAATACAATACAAGTACATATACATATACATTTCTTGAAATCAATGTTACTAACCATTACATAAAATGAAATACAAGATATACATCTCATGAGAAGTCTCCAAGAAATAACAAGAAGATAGAAGTAGCATCAAGGATCATCCAAGCACCAAGTCACAAATGTGAGATCTCAATGGTAATAGAATCACTGCCACCTGACTACGTGGAACCAATAATTCCACTCCCATTATGTTAAGGAGATAACACCAGGCCTCACTCAAGGAAACATTCAAACAAGAAAGACTAATGCAATAGTACACAGGATAAATAGTAATAAGTGGTTACAAGGTTATCAACCATAAAATGATCATGACACAAAACATGTGTACCAACTGCAATGTAGGAACCTAGAACACATTAGGGAAGTTTCATCACATAAGTCAAGTCTAAGGTCACCTAGTAGCCTCTCTAGACCCTGGGACCCTAGTGACTCTATGTAGTATCAGTAGTCCTTTCATACATACAAGAAAAACCAACTATGTCATACCTCAACATCTCTCTAGATGGAAAGCATCTTCTCCCACTCCCATTTGAGCATATAATATCACTCAAGGCATGTGCGAGGAATAATTATCCATTTTAATATTTTCTCTCAATAAATTTATTAATTTATCACTTATTAAGTCAACTTACAATGGATATCAAGGAAGCCACTTTAGGGATTTGACACCTCCAAAGTAAGCCACTTCCCCATTTATGCTCCTAATATAACCTATCCTAATGATCCTAGCAAAAAGAAACCAAGGAAAAAGAAAAACCAAAATCTTAAAATATTTCTATAAATCGATAAACCATGAATGGCATCAAAAACAAGTGTTGGAGCCATATTAAAAAAAACCTCATCTATAACAAGGATCCTAACTGTCCATCTCATACCCATAACATTCACCAAATATCAAATACACATGATCTCATAACATAAGCTCAATACCCTAGAGAGCATCAAT
>BSBK01012332.1:0-32500 GCA_027943335.1 Chamaecyparis obtusa
GAAAATTGAGGATCCTGACAATAATTCTCTTTGGACATTCTTGGGTAGACTCCCACATAAGGACACGGTTGTTGTTGATGCAATAACAACATTAATTGAGAAATATTGGCATGAAAAAAAAGGGTTTCACACAACAAACGAGATGTTATTAGAAGGTGAATTAGAATTTGAAATCATGAGCCACATCCAAAACACTATTTAGATATGATACAAACACAATTTTATGAAAGGTTTCTTCAAAGCTTTCCTCAGATTAAAATTAGTCAAAGATATTTTGAGATGAAAAAACCATTTTATGTTAAGATTAATGATGCACATACTACATGTTGTCGTAGGGTTCGTTTTGAATTTTCCATGCATTATTAGATTTATTGCTATATATGTGGTACTTTACACACTAACAATGATGGGTGAATTTATTATAAGATGATGTCTTTGAAAGGATTTTGTCCTACATGTGGTTGTTTGCAAAAGTTGAATAGATTCTTACATCTCAATAACACATACGAAATTAGGCAGGAACTAGTTTATGTTGGACAATACAAGTCAGTCATAGACTCTGATGCAGGGTCATCCAAGGTTAAGGTAGGGGTATTCTTGTCCTCGGTGAAACTGCATGGGGTGTTGGTATTTTGGCTGGTGTTATTCGGTTGCAGTCTTGACCAACGATCTCAGTCATTGAAGGAAGCTCGGCCACTGAAGGAACTCGGTAGTCTCTGGTGCTTGGTGAAGTGTTACTCGGTCATGCCTATGGTACTCGGTCGACACTGGTGTTCAGCAATGCCTGGTGTGCTCAGTTAATTTACTGTCACTTGGTAGTTCTAGTTTACTGACTAGAGTTCTGTGTGATTTTTTGAACCAACTTGGTGCATTTATTATTGGTAGCCATTGTTATGGGCTGACATGCTGAATTAAATGTTTGTATACATTTGTAAGCTGACTTGTATGAAATTTAATTATTTTTTTTGGGGAGTTAAGGGTTAAATATCTTGTCGACTTGTGGCTGATGTATGGTGCAAAAGTGACCACACTTCTATGAACCATTACATGCAAGGTTACTCAACAATGAGGCCTCACAAAGCGGCTCATAGCTTTATATGCATGAGTTGCAAGGGACTATGATGAATTACTCTCAGCTAGAGCTACAAACTTGTGACCTTGCTAGTCAACCATACAATGAGAGATGCACAATGAAGACAAGGGCAACAATGCCAATATCTCCAAATGGAATCAAGGTATGCAAATACAATGCAAACTAATATGAATATGCAAGATTAATCTACCAAAATGAAAGTACAATGCAACTATGAAAGGAAATAGCAATGGATTACAAATCCCCTAATTAAGCTATGTGAAGTTATCTATTGCATAAAAGAAACTAAGCTATGAAATGAAGCTATGGATGCTATGATAATGCAAGAAATGAAGTCTAAACTATTAAGCAATGAGGAAATCCAAGAAGAGCTTGATGTAGCAATGATCTCCAAAAGATCCAAATGCACCTAGAAAACCTACAGCATAACATTAGCATGAAAGAGATGGATATGCAAATGAAGGAGAGAGCTCTCCTTTTATAAGAAATGCAAAGGAATGGACCATGGAGATTAAGAGGCAAAAGTCTCAATCAATGGTGGAGCTTGAAAGAGGAGAAATCCATGTGCACAAGTATCCTCCAATAGGAAAATAGGAGTTGACTTTATGTCCCATATGAGATAAAAAGTTTTTTATCTTTTTATAAAATAAGAATAATACTTTATTTGTGCAACTTAGGATAAGAAGAAAAGTCGGGGTCCTTTATTATTTAATTAAAGGGGAGGAAATATTCCTTTTAATTAAATAAAAACTTAGGATAAATGGTTAGCCCATAGGATAAAAATCTAATATATGATCAAAATTAAGATTTGATCAAGAAATTGATAATGTTGAAAATATTGATTATTGATAAAAATGATTCAGGGTTGATAAATCAAATAAATGGGGCCCAAAGTCTAGGTTACCATTTTTGGGTGCATACATTTGCCCCTCTTTGACTAATGTGTGATCGATTTGGAAACACATGTAGTCAAAGAATGAAGTTGAAATGTGAGATCGATCTGGGATCACAAAACAACTCAGATGTGAGGTCGATTCAGGATCACACCTGAACAAACATAAACAAAGGCCTTTGAACATGAGGTCGATTCAGGATCATATTCAAAGTAAGAGATAAGAATCTCAAATTTGAGCAAAAGCTCACAAAAGATGTTTGAATCAAGAAAATCAGGGATGAGAATCCCATAGGTACTGCCCCCTCGAAATTGAAATTGAAATCAGGTAGAGGAGAAGCAGAAAATTGATAAAGATTTGATCAAATCAGAATGAAATCATAATCAAATGTAAAGGTCAATAGGTTAACCATTAGGCAATGAAACATGCCCCAGTGAGGAAGTAGAAGAATAGAAATAGAAGACTAGAAATAGAGTGAATGAAAGACTAGAAAATTTGAGAGACATGGAAGGAAGAAAGTCCATCGAAAATCAAAGAATTATGCCTCAAAAGGTTAGTCAACTGCTCAGAAGAAGGGAAAAATTTTGAAATATGATTTTGACAATCAAGATGACCTCGGATTTCAATTTTGAGTCCAAAAATAGATCCAGGACATCGAAATTAGTTAGGGGTGCAATTTTTGCACAATTCTGAGGTGTTTTGAAAATTGGTCAAAAAGTCAAAATGCTATATTAGGGGTAAAAAGTGTCATTTCCAACATCATTTGACTTTTAACTATTTGAGAATCTAGAGCTCTGAGTGATAGCGATGGCTCAACCAGCAGGAGTTCCCATCCACAGACACCGATTTGAGCACTCCCGATTGCACAACCGGCCTCCACATTATGGTGCCCCGATATGTATCCGAAAACTAACCGTTGTTTGAGTCATTCATAGCATTTAATGCAAATTTAGCACATTTTGGAATTTTAAATTTTCGAATTTCTAGTTTAGGTGAACTATCGCATGATACTTTAGAAGTATCGCGCCCTTTGGGCAGAAACAATCATGCGATACTTCATGAGTCCCCAAAGTATCGTGTGGATATAGACACCAGTATCGCATGATAGCTGGAAAAATATCACACGATACCAGGTGAAGTATTGCATGGCCAAAGGTGTATCGCATGATACTTCTTCGTAAAACTTAAAATTTAGATCATTTTGAGAAAAGTAAGACATGGGTCTAGATAATAGCTGTGCTTTTAGTGTCTTGTATTGATTTCATCATAGTATGCACTGACATATGGCTTGGTTGAATGGTTTGCAGGAGGTCTTTCTGGCATTGATCATCAGAGTGCCGAAGGTGGTGGGATTGAGATGTGTCCGGAACCTAGATGATCCAGGTGAGGATGACATCAGAGCGATGGGATTCTGGTACCTGCTGAGGTTCCCCTACATCAAAGCTGATCACGGGCTACTAACAGCCTTGGCGGAGTGATGGCATAGTGAGCACAACACATTTCACTTGCCGACAGGGGAGACATCCATCACATTAGAGGATGTCTACAGGATCCTATGAGTACCATGCCATGGTGAGCCTGTAAGTAAAATCATGTTTTGAGATATAATTGTGTAAGTGTAAAGTTTTCCTATGATGAAAACTAACATGATTTGTGTGTTGGCATAGGTGTATTATGATCAGGATGCCACTGAGGGGCGATGGTTGATACAAGAGATGTTCTAGGATGTCACTATTTTGGATAGGCATGTCAGCTGAGAGAGGCTGATAGACGATTTTGGTAGAGACTTCCTGGTGCCATGCATTATGGCATCATTCATTTCACAGATCCCGATGACTGACTGCAGTCAAAAGAGATTTCCTCTCGGCTGGGGCAGGTTACTGGTGGACTTAGTAGGGAGACCGCGATGTATGGCATGGGGTCCTGCCATACTGGCAGAGATGTATCATGAGCTGCACGAGGTTGTCTACAGGGACGGTCAGACATGGGTGTGCGGGGCCATCCTGGCACAGGTGTGAGCATGGGAACACATTGCTATGATGCACCCTAGGGTTTAGCTGAGAGAGAGGAGATACCCATATATATATAGATATGTAGGTTTTATATCACATGCCCATACAGGGGATGTGACACATTATAGGTGGATCCTTGATGAGATGACCTCATTCACATGGAGGCCATATAGAGATGTTGAGGCATGGGGTGATGTAGAGGATGAGCTGAGCTACATGCTTTGTACCTAGCCACTAGTAGGCTGACACTCAGAGATTGTTGAGAGGTTCTGTATCACTCGAGTATGGTGACAGTTTGGGAGGCAGTGGCGAGTCTCTATAAAGACCACTACATATGTGAGGGCCAGAGATGAGGAGGGACATGGGTGGCTACCCATGTTAGACTATCACCAGGCTATCACGGAGACAGCTAGGATCAGGAGGGAGCCCTGGGAGTATCTCCTAGACATGGCTGATGTAGGAGCTAATGCAGCATATAGGGCAGAGCAATGGAGGGTACCATTCCCTCAATTTACTATACCAGATGCAACACAAGTTACCTCGAGAGGAGGAGATGGAGGAGATGATGAGGGTAGAGGAGGAGGCCAGGTGAAAGAGGTGGGAGAGGGATCTAGAGCTGGTGGCTGGAAATGGCCATGAGGTCAGGTCTTAGGGAGTGAGGAGGTATAGAGACCTTCTTAGGAGTAGGCACAGGGACAGGTGGATCCAGCTGTAGGGGATGATTTGAGAGCCCTCATTCAGACTCTTGAGGTAGAGATTCAGCAGTTGAGAGTCACTATAGCAGTATGGGAGCAGCAGCTGGCAGATCTAAGATCAGAGAGAGATCAACAAATGAGAGATCTCAGGGCAGAGTTAGCACACCATGAGATGGCCATACAGATGGCTACACTAGAGCTCCGAGGGGAGACAGCCAGAGCTGCATATTATCACAGACTCTATCTCCAGGCAGTGCCAGAGGGTTAGAGAGCACCATCCTACTCTCAGAGGGCAGGGGCATCAAACATGGTGCCAGATAGGGCAACAGCACCACCTCCACCACCACCACATGATGGGGAGAGTCAGACCTAGGGTCAGGGCTTAGGTTTAGATTTATGTCAGATGATGCTATTGAGACTTTTGATCCTATTGGGATCTCATTTGTATGGTTTTATATCAGTGATGACATTGTACCATGACTTTGCTTTTATATATGAGATATACAAGATGTTTGATGTATCATATTTGATTGTCTCACTTGGATGTGTATCAATTTTCATATGTATTGTCTTGTCTTACTTCGCTCAAAATGTTTATGTATGTGCTTATGTATGTTATCTCTCATAGATGTATGTTTGATGCTCATATATATGATATAGGCTCATGTTTCTGAAAATGACATTTTGAGATAGATAGAATGATGATATGATTAACCCCTTTTTGATGACAAGAATAGGTTCAAGATGAAAAGACAAGGAGTGTAAGATGTGATCAAGAAGAAAGAAAGATGAGCGCAGTCAACTGACAGGGCCATGTGAGATGAAAAGGAGAGCTCTCTCCATATGCAAAGATGCAAAACTAAACTAACAGGAACCTAGAAATGCAAGCTCCTATGAAAGTGGTTGATTTTCAAGGTCACAACACCTGTAGAAATCTAATTATCATCATCGAGTGTTATTGGTAGGGTCATAAGATCATACAATGCACACTAGCATAACTATGTGGATCTGAGTATGATCTCTATCAAATAGAAATGTGGAAATCTCACCTAGGAATCAAAGACATGTAGGTCAAGATGACTAGTGTAGTGAGATCACCTAAGTTTAATATGGTGAGATTATGCTTGTATCAAGACACATGAAAGTCAAGATAACTAGAAGCATGCACTTGTAAAACAGTCAAGGATAATATCCAGCAGGTCCTCAATGTCAAGTGGATCAAGCATAAATGCTAATGATAATAAGGACTAACAAGATATACCCACAAACAGATAAAGAAAGAAAACATGTTCTCATTCCCTCAGTCTTCTAGCTATGCATCATCGAAAACTTCTCAGGGAGAGACCACTCATCAAAGAAATCCTCATAGACAGCACACAAAGAAAAATAAAGTCACCATATCTCAACAAGTTGATTGTTGAAGTGTGTGCATGCGTGCGTTAGTCATAGAGTCAGACTCTGATCATTGCATCTGCAAATGAGAAATATCACATCAAACTTAGACTATTGGGTAAGACATCTGATAAGTGTTAAGAAACACTCAACGCAAGGGTAGTGTTGAGAAACATAGTTGGGGTGGTGTTGAAAAACACCTAATTATGAAATGCCCCAAGAGACAAACGCACCTAAAGGACCTATGTGAATAGTTATGCCCCCTAGACAAAGGTAAAGACCAATTCCAGACTAAGCCAAATAACGTCAAGGCATGATGGAGAAAGGCTAAGTGTCGAGGACACATGCTAATAAATAGGGGTGCAAAGGCCGCAAGTAGCGCTCGTGTCTAGGTTTTCACCACTTGGATTTTTATTTTAATTTTTCTCTTTCTTTCTTTTTTTCTTTTTTTTTTGAATTTTGTCTTTTTTGGAAGAAAGCAAGCATTTTGGGTAGTTCTCCTTGAAAGGATAAACCATAATATGCCAAGGATTCAAAATGATATACTCAAAGATGCTGATAGGGAAAGGAAGATGGAAGAGAAAAATGGAGGATAAGGTTTTATGTAAAGCGAGTGAGGTTGGAAGATAGGAGGAATAGGTGAATGAGGAAAAAGGATAGAAGGTAGAAGGATAATGAATGGAAGGATTGTGAAATGGTAGATGAAAAGGAAGGCAAGATCAATGTCAACACACACCTTGAAGGGTGGTGAGAAGATGGAGGAAATGTGAATGAAGGAATATGAGAAGGAATATGGTGAATGTTTAGAAGAGGTTGTGGTTTAGGTGCATGGAATGGAAGAATGTTTTTGGAAGAAGATGAAGTGGAAGCCTTTGGAAGCTTGAATGTCAACTTCACTTTTTGTACAATATTAGAATTTTTCAAGAGAGATTTTGGAATCCATATAGACTTAGGCTTTTTATTTTCTTTTGATTATTTAGAAAGAATATCTTTAATGATGGATTTTGGAACCCATACTTGTCTTGTAGTTTTCTTCCTAGATATGTCTTTTGATTTTATGCCTCCATGTCAATTAGAGGAGACATGGTGATCTTATTTTTTTGATGGATTCTTGTATTGCTTCTTTTTCTTGTATTGAACATTCAAGTTACTTCCAAAAGACTTGGGACTTGTGGAAGAAGAAGGAAAATACGACTGGCTTAGATGGGTGGATGGATGAAAATGATTCAAGGGTATGCATCTATGTTGATCTTGAGGGAACATAGGAGATGGAGGGACATAAGGACCCAAAATAGATGATGAATTAGGAGAATTAGGAGGGGAAAGTGAAGGGACATAAGGGCCCAAGATGGAAGGAAGACGTGAGGCCCTTAGTATTGGTGGAGGAGGTCCAAGGATAGATGTGGAAGACACAAAAGGAGAATCAGTAAGTTCATCAACATCTATATCACAACTAAGGATATCAGCATCTTTAGAGTGAGCATTAGAATTTTCAACAGGATCATGCACATCTTGAATAGGAGCACCTTCTTTGATAGGATCATTCAAAGCTTGTGAAGACTTAGGAAGAGTAGAAAGTGGAAGTGAACATGGAGTGGTAGAACAAGAAGATGGAAGGCTTTGATATTGACAAGGATCTTTGGATAGCACAAGCGTAGAATTTTTCTCTTGATTTTCAATAGGCTTATCATTGGAAGTAACAACATCATTTTCAATAACCTTAATGGAAGTCTCATCTTTGGAAAGCACAAGTGTAGTAAGGTTATTTTGTTTATCAATAAGCTCAATGATGTGAGTAGTAGCTTGATCTTGCTTAGGAGATGGTGGAATGAATGTGGAAGAGTGTAAAGGATCGAAAGAACCATGAAATGGAGGAGATACATCATGAAGAGAATTGGATGATATGGAGGGTTCCTCATCTTGATCTTTATTTATATTTTTTTCTTTATCATTTTTAGGGTCCTCTTGACATGGAGCCACTTCTAAGGACAAGGAAGCATGTTGGAATTGTATGGAAGACTTTAGAAGAGATGGTGAAGGGCTAGCTGAAGTAGGCATTATAGTGCATGAAGACTTAGGCTCTTTAGGTTTAGCATTATTGAAAGTATTCACATCCAAGTGAAGGTTAGCTTGAGTATCTTTAAGAGGTGGCCCTTGAGAGTAACTATAGGGAACTGCATGGAAAGCCTTAGGATCTTTGTTGGATGAAGGATTTATGAAAGATTTGGAAGACTCAGAAGCTTTAGGAAGTGTGTGGGTAGTGGAGGAAGTAGAGGATAGAAGGGAACCATCACAAGACAAAGGTTCAACATTAATATGATCTTGCTTGAGAGTGAGATCTTTATTTTTAGCATGAGAGTTCTTAGAGGAGAAATGCTCATAGTATCTACATTTATAATCAGCATGGTAGATTTTCTCTTCCTCAGTAGGAATATTGTATTGTTTGCAAAAATCATCAAAGAATTCTTCAAATTTAGAGTCATATGGATCACCATCACAGTCTACCCAATACGATTCCCCCTTAGAAATCACAAGTGTACCACAAGGATGATCCTTAGGAATAGAAGTTTCATGGGCATCACTACATTGTCCATCATCATAGTCATCATAGTCATCAAAGGTAGGTGTGTCACTCTTTGTGGAAGAGACATCACAAGGACTATCACGTTGCTCTTTATGGCGTGTCTTCTGAAGAGAAGTAAGACTCTTGGGAGAAGTAGAAGAAGAACGAGATCGTGAAGAAGAGAAAATTGAAGACTTAGTGGAAGAAGAAGACTTGGATAATGAAGAATGCGAATAATGTTTAGAAGAGTCATGGTAAGATTTGGAAGATGAGGAAGAATGAGAAAACTTAAATGATGAAGAATGTTTAGAAGAAGGAGGTTGTGATATGATCATGTCTATGATCTTAGCAAAGGCATCTAATTTAATCATCTTTTCCTTTATTTTTGCCATTAGTTTATCACCGATGAGATATTTGGAAGGACTATTGGAGGAATAAAGATACTCTTAAAATTGAGCAATGAGTTCAAGATCATCTATTCTCAAGAGAGGTTCCTTAACAAGATAGTTGAAATTCATGGTTCTAGAAATGGAGGAATCAAGTGTAGAAGAAATGAATAGATGAATAGAAGCAGGTAGAATAGATAGTAAGAGGAAAAGAATCAAGAAGAAGAAGAATTTCCCATGGGAATAGAAGACTTTAGAAGAATATGGGAAATGGAGAAGGAAGAAGAAAACTAAGAGTCATCTTGTGCAATTGATACCATAACGTTCATTGAGATGTTGAGAAACATGACAGCACCTAGGATCTGACAACTGGAGGTTGTTTCCTTTGACTAACTTGGTATCTTGTTGTAACTGATATGAAAGAAAGAGACTCTAAGTGATAGGTCAATCTCTCAAAGTGCCAATGCCAACCTGGGATAATTAAGATTCTCTATTGTCCAAAGAGAAAATGAAAAGATAGAAAATAAAAGGTGTCACCAACACTTTCAAAGAGGTGCTTCAAATCAAAGGGTGAATACCCTTGCACTTTTGAATCAGGAGGTTGGACTTAGCCAAAATTCAAATTGAAATTGAGATATATGAAAATGATTCTAAAGACAAACTGTTCACTAGGAATATCTCTCTAACTTGACAAATTATTTTCAAGGTAACCTTATAAATCAATTGAGATGATCCTTAGAAGGTTAAAATTAGAAATTTGTACCCAAAATAGGTTTCTAATAGAAAGGTCAGATAACCTACTCAAAGGTCAAGTCATACTAAGGAAACTAAAATGACTGAAACTAAGAATACTGCTGAAAACTTCCAGGTGACAGACCCTAGGTAGGCTGGGTGATATACCTAAGACCGGGCGATACTTCGCATGATGCCAGGCGATAGACCTCAAAACCGATAGGTGATAGACCTAATAACTGTTAGGCGATACAGTTCTAGGTGAACTATCATGCGATATTTCTCTCTTAAGAAAGTGATGCTGATGTAGTTTTTGACCCAATGTGTGCAAAATTTCAAGTTTTTAAGGTCTGATCTCAAATGTCTGGATCTGAGAGTGAAAGTGTCTAATTTCAATCACAAATTTAACAGCATTTGGATAGGTTTGCAAATAGTAGGGGATCAAACATGTCTTCAAACACTTGAAACAAGGGCAAAAGCAACCTTGCCAAGACAAACATTTGTGATATTCAAAAGTAAAATTGCACCCTATGAATGCTACCGATTGTTTGTATGTTGAGAACATTTACACTGGTATCAGACAATTGAAGACAATTCAAACAATATCTACCTACAAGACAAGGCTCAATACTTACCAACTTAGCCCACAACTTGATGCCCCCTTGCCTCACACCAAGTGGTTTCCCACAAGAGATATTGGCTTTGTCATGGAAGTGTCAAACAACACAACCAAAGGGACACATATGGTGAGTATCTTGGGGTGATCCGGGTTAGTCCACTTGGATCAATCCTTGCACTAAGAAGATAAGTGGCTAAAATAGGTGGCCTCTAACCTATGGTTCTTAGTAAGGGCTTCCATTCATAACACCCCTCTTGCTCCTCATAGAGGACTCAGACCTTGCAGCCTCAAGAGTACCTTAAGCATTCTTGCTCAATGCTTTCCCCATGGTTGCAATCCCATGAGCTACTCACATCAAGCGAAGACAAGTGTTATGTCTACCAAGGTTTTTAGTATCTGAGGTAGCCTTGAGATTATAGTAAGTTGGAATAGCCGGAAAAAGGCTTGTCCCCACTTGGGTCATTCCTCTTGATTGATCAAGAGTAGGCCCGCTAAAGGATTCTAAATCTAAACAAAGAGTGGATGATTTTTGAGGTTCAAGGTTTTTGGTTCACCTCAAGGGTGAAGAGCATACTCCCCTATCTCAAAAACTTCTCCCAAACATACCAAGCAAATATTCAATTACCCCCTTACTTTCAAAATCTCAAGATGGGTCAAGATTTCTATTTCACCACAAGGGTGAAGAGCATACTCTCCTACCACCTCAAAATTCCTACAAGGTATTAAGTGCCTATGAAATGAAACAACTAGTATATGCCGCACTTAATACAGAAAGCAATTAAACAAGCATTTGATTTAGTTTTTATGCTTAGGGAAGCCCTACAAAACCCATTAGTAGCCCTCTTTGACATGCAATATATCAATTTCCTTCAAGCAAGAGTACCTACAAAACAACTTGTTAAACCAACAAGGGTTAGGAAAATCTAAAATCTAACAATGGTTAGCACATGAAGTGACCAAAAATGTATGGTGAAAAAGTGACCACACTTCTATGAACCATTACATGCAAGGTTACTCAACAATGAGGCCTCACAAAGTGGCTCATAGCTCTCTATGCATGGAGTTGCAAGGGACTATGATGAATTTACTCTCAGCTAGAGCTACAAACTTGTGACCTTGCTAGTCAACCATACAATGAGAGATTCACAATGAAGACAAGGACAACAATGCCAATATCCCAAAATGGAATCAAGGTATGCAAATACAATGAAAAATAATATGAATATGCAAGATTAATCTACCAAAATGAAAGTACAATGCAACTATGAAAGGAAATAACAATGGATTACAAATCCCCTAATTAAGCTATGTGAAGTTATCTATTGCATAAAAGAAACTAAGCTATGAAATGAAGCTATGGATGCTATGATAATGCAAGAAATGAAGTCTAAACTATGAAGCAATGAGGAAATACAAGAGCTTGATGTAGCAATGATCTTCAAAAGCTCCAAATGCACCTAAAAAACCTGTAGCATAACATTAGCATGAAAGAGATGGATATGCAAATGAAGGAGAGAGCTCTCCTTTTATAAGAAATGCAAAGGAATGGACCATGGAGATTAAGAGGCAAAAGTATCAATCAACGGTGGAGCTTGAAAGAGGAGCAATCCATGTGCACAAGTATCCTTCAATAGGAAAATAGTAGTTGACTTTATGTCCATATGAGACAAAAAGTGCTTTTCTCTTTTTATAAAATAAGAATAATACTTTATTTGTGCAACTTAGGATAAGAAGAAAAGTGGGGGTCTTTTTATTTAATTAAAAGGGGAGAAAATATTCCTTTTAATTAAATAAAAACTTAGGATAAATGGTTAGCCCATAGGATAAAAATCCAATATATGATCAAAATTAAGATTTGATCAAAAAATTGGTAATGTTGAAAATATTGATTATTGATAAAAATGATTCAGGGTTGATAAATCAAATAAATGGGGCCCAAAGTCTAGGTGACCATTTTTGGGTGCATACAGCTGATGATTAGTATTTAAGGAGTGCTTGGGTAGATGTTTAGGAGGAGGGACTTAGCAGATTTGGGATATTAGATGTGAAGCTTGAGAGCTGAAGTTGGCGAAGTTGTGGAAAATTTTTTGAGGAGCTTGCAGATCAGATTGTAATCTGATAGCTGTTTGTAGTAGAGCTAGGGGTTGCATACTTGAAGACAAGGAGATTGCTTGAGGCTTGTGAGCTCAAGTTTAGATCTGCCTTAGGGTTTCCATCAGCTTCTGATTATCTTTAGAGCTTAGCTAGTTGAGATTGTATTGGATCTAGTTGTGGATCTTGCAGAATGGTTTCATTTTGTAATTGGCCCTAACCCAAAAGGCCTTACAATTGGGCATGTTAATGCAAATTACTTGAAACATTTGTGGTGTTATCTATTGTGTTGAGTATTCCACTGTGTAATTTTGTTGGCTACAAGGTTTGGACTATCCTTCATTGGATCCACCATCCTTGACTGCATCAGGTGGTATCAGAGCGAAGGTTTGTTCCTATTGGAGCTGATCTTGAAGGTTAACCTAGCAAGGTTGATCTTGCGAAGTTGATCCCATTGAAGCGAAGATTGTGCACAATCTGGATTGAAGCACTAGACTTGTGGAATTGTGTCCTAGTTGTTTACAAGATTATAGGTTGAGATCTTACTTATTTACAACTTGGAAATTGTCACAAGGTGGTCGATGAGGGTTTGTTGCAGAGGGTTTATTTTCATATCTTTAAGGATGCCTCTGAGAATATTAGACCCTAGAGTTATTTCGGATCTTTGTGATACTGTTAAATTCCAAATCACAGAGAAGGTGAAATCAAATTTCAGATCTGAGATGGAATTGATGAAGAATGACATGGTCATCGAGATCATGAGAACTATTCCTGGTATACCTCAGAATGTTGGTACTAAGGATGGCTATGAAGAAGCTGCTAAAGAATTTGAAACTGTCAGATCTAGTGGTGATGACCAGAGGAATAGATCTAGTGAAGACATAACTGCTCGGTTAGCTAGATCTGTAGCTCGGTTTAGTAATTATCGAATGGAAGTTTCTACTTTCTTTGGTACTTTGAAACCCAACAATCTGATTGATTGGATTGGTGAACTTGAAGATTTCTTTCAGCTGGAAGAAATTGAAGATCCTCTTCAGGTGAGATTAGCACAAACAAAGTTGAAAGGACATGCTACTCTTTGGTGGAAAGAACTACAAAGAGATCGAGAAGATGAAGGTGAAACAACGATCAATCAGTGGAGATTGATGGTGACTAAGTTGAAAGCTAAGTTCATACCGGCTGACTATGAGCTTGACTTGTTTAAGAAGTTGCAGAATCTGAAATAGAAGGATTTGTCTATTGAGGATTATACTGAGGAGTTGTAAAAACTTACTATTTGGTCTGGACACCGAGATTTTGGTAAGGAAAAAGTAGCTCGATATGTGAATGGTATGAGATTCAATATTCAGGATGAGCTTGGTATTCTGAATATTGACTTTGTTGAAGATGCTTAACAGTATGCTCTAAAGGTAGAAGATAAGTTGAAGAGGAAACAACCTAGTAACTCCCAAGGGAAAGAAAAGGTTGATCAATCAGTGAAGGATAAGCCAACTGATGTAGAAGATGAATAGAAACTTGTGGAACCGAAGAAGAAGACTAGTAGAGTTATCTTTAAAGGTACTTGCTATAACTGTGGAGAGGAAGGACACCATTCTTTTGAGTGTACATAGAAGAAGGTTGACTGAAAAAATGTTGTGATGAATGAGAACATTCAAAATGAACCTGAATCAGAGAACTTGTTTCTTCGGTGAACATTTCTTGGTACAAAGGATGAACCTTGTCAGAGGAGTAACTTGTTTAGGACCCAGTGCAACACTGAAGGTAAACACTGTGATGTTATTGTTGATAGTGGTAGTACTGATAACCTTGTTGTTGAGGACCTAGTTCAAAAACTTGGTTTGAATAGAATGAAGCATCGTTGTCCTTATAGGATTGGCTAGTTACAAGATGTTCATGCTTTGGAAGCTAGGGAACAATGCTTCATTGATGTTAAAATTGACTAGTACAAGGATCTTGTGTTATGTGACATTGTGAAGATGAATAGTTGTGATATATTTCTCTGTAGACCTTGGTGTATGCACCCAAAAATGGTCGCCCAGACTTTGGGCCCCATTTATTTTATTTATCAACCCTGAATCATTTTGATCAATAATCAATATTTTCAACATTATCAATTTCTTGATCAAGTTTTAATTTCGATCATATATTGGATTTTTATCCTATGGGCTAACCATTTTATCCTAAGCTTTTATTTACTTAAAAGGAATATTTCCTCTCCTTTTATTAAATAAAAAGCCCCACCTTTTCTTCTTATCCTAAGTTGCACAAATAAAACACTATTCTTATTTTATAAAAAAAGAAAAAAGCACTTTTTGTCTCATATGGACATAAAGTCAACTCTTATTTTCTTATTGGAGGATACTTGTGCACATGGATTGCTCCTCTTTCAAGCTCCACCATTGATTAAGACTTTTTGCCTCTTAATCTCAATGGTCCATTTCACCTCATTTCTTATAAAAGGAGAGCTCTCTCCCTCATTCAAAGACACTTGTTTTATGCTAACTCTATGCTACAGGAATTCTTTGGAGCTTTTTGGAGATCATTTTTGCATTGCATCTTAGAGTTCTTCAATTGTTTCATAGTTTAGTTTCCATTCTTGCATAGTAGTTCATGTTTATGCTTTCATAGCTTAGATTTCACTTTCAAGTTTTAGAATAACTCGTCTAGCTTAATAGAAAGGGTTGTAACACATTGTTATTTTCATTTCATAGCTTAGTTTGTACTTTCATTTTCATAGCATAGCTTGCACATTTGCATCCTCATTCTTAGCTTGCATTGCATTGCATTTCTATTTGATTCTTTGGAGATATTGGCACTCTTTCCTTTGTCTTCATTCGAATCTCTCATTGTATGGTTAACTAGCAAGGTCACAAGCTCAATGGCTCTAGCTGAGAGCAAATCCATAATCTTGCAACTTCATGCATAGAGAGCTATGGATCGATTTGTGAGGGCTCATTCTTGAGTTTCCTTGCTTGTAAGGATTCATAGAAGTGCACAACTTTTGTGTGTATATTTTTGGCACCCACCGTGGGGCAAGACAGCTCTATTTTGTCCTTATTTTCTTGCATTTCTACTGCACGTTTCAGCTGTTCTAATTTTTTTTTGTGATTTTCATGCGCTATTTGTACATCCGTGCATCACTGTCATGGAGTCTCGCGCGAGCTTTACTACTTCCTCGCATGGGCTTGTGTTGTATCTCGTGCAAGCTTTTGTACTTCCTCACACTGGCTGCATTCTATCTCGCATGAGCTTCTATGTTTCCTTGCGCGGGCCTGGGCTCTATCTCACGCGAGCTTTTGTGCTTCCTCGCGTGGGGCTGTGTTCTATCTCACGCGAGCTTCTGTACTTTCCCGCGCGACCTCTGTACTATCTCGCGCAAAATTTTGTGACAAACAAAGACCAAAATTCCAGATTCATCAGTTTGCTTGTTGTTTTTGGTTTTTTAATTTTTTTTGAAAATTTCAACGTTTTCAAATCCGTGCCTTTGGAAAACAGGCACCCATTTTTGAGAAATTTTCACAAATGGTATCAAAAGTTTAAGTGTAATATATCGTTGGAAAGGTCTTTCTGAGCCTAATCCAACTATGATGGTTTCATTTTTAGATTTTGTCATTTGATTAGTTACTTTTGCAGATTAGCTGATTTTTCATCTGCTAACCATTATTAGATTTTGGTTTTCCTAACCCTTGTTGGTCTAACAAGTTGTTTTGTAGGTGCTCTTTCTTGAAGGAAATCGCTATAAATCGCATGTCAAAGAGGGCTACTAACATTTTTGCAGGGCTACCCAAAGCATAAACAAAAGTAAAAAGAATTTTTTTTAAAAAAATGTTTGTGATTTATTTCCTTTCAAGTGTGGCATTTAATAATTGTATTAGGAACTTTAATACCTTGTGAAAGAGATTTTGAGGTGGTAGGAGAAGTATACTCTTCACCTTTAGGTGAACCAGAAAATCCTAACCCATCTTAAGGTTTTTGGAAGCAAGGGGGTAATTAAATTTTGCTTGGTGTGTTTGGGAGAAGTTTTTGAGATAGGGGAGTATGCTCTTCACCCTTGTGGTGAACCAAAAACCTTGAACTTTAAAAATCATCCATTCTTTGTTTAGTTTAGGATCCTTTAGCGGGCCTGCTCTTGAGCAATCAAGAAGAACGACCCAAGTGGGGACAACCTTGTCATCATTTTCCTTTGTGGCGAGTGATTCCAACTCACTATAATCTCAAGGCTATCGAGGACACAAAACCTTGGTAGACATAACACTTATCTTTTCTTGATGTGAGTAACTCGTGGAATTGTGACCATGGGGAAAGCATTGAGCAAGAATGCTTAAGGTACTCTTGAGGCCACAAGGTCATAGTCCTTTATGAGGAGCAAGAGGGGTGTTATGAATGGAAGCCCTTACTAAGAACCATAGGTTAGAAGCCACCTTATTTTAGCCGCTTATCTTCTTAGTGCAAGGATTGATCCAAGTGGACTAACCCGGATCACCCCAAGACACTCACCATATGTGTTCCTTTGGTTGTGTTATTTGACACTTCCACGATAAAGCCAATATCTCTTGTGGGAAACCACTTGGTATGAGGCGAGGGAACATCAAGTTGTGGGCTAAGTTGGTAAGTATTGAGCCTTATCTTGTAGGTAGATATTACTTGAATTGTCTTTGATTATGTGATACCAGTGTAAACATTCTCAATATACAAATAATCAGTAGCATTCATAGGGTGCAATTTTATTTTGATATCACAAGTGTTTGTCTTGGCAAGGTTGCTTTTGCCCTTATTTCAAGTGTTTTGAGACATGTTTGATCCCTCACTATTTGCAAACATGCCAAAATTCTGCTGATATTGTGATTGAGATCGAAAACATCAACCCTCAGATCGAAAATTTTGACCAAATAGACCCAAAAATGCAAATTTTACACAGTTCTGGTCAAGAGTTAAACAATTTTGCAACAGTATCGCCTGCTTTGAGAAGAAACATCACGCGATAGTTCACCCCTACTAGACTATCGCTTGACCTGCCTGGTGTTTATCACCCGGATATTGTGAGGTCTATCACCTGGTATAGGGTGAAGTATCACCCAGTTATAGGTGTATCACCCTGTTAGCCTGGGGTATATCACCTGGATAGTTTCTGTCGTGCTTTCAATTTGGTCAGTTTTAATTGCTGTTAGTCAGGTTAGGCCTTTGAGTAGGTTTTTTACTCTATCATTAGAGACCTTTCTTGGCTCTAAATCTCTAGTTTTTTCCCTCTAGGAATAGCATCAATTGGTTTACAAGGCCACTTTGGAAATAGTTGTCAGGATAGAAGGTTATTCTTGGTGAGAAAGCTTATCTCTAGAATTTTTAGCTACATTCTTGGAGAATTTTAGTGCTCTTATTGTCCAAATCGCTTTCATTTAAATCTCAATTTTAATTATATTTTGGCCTAGTCCAACCTCCTGATTCAAAAGTGCAAGGGTAGTCACCCTTTGATTTGAAGCACCTCTTTGACAGTGTTGGTAAAGCCCTTTTTTCTATCTTTTCATTTCACTTTGGACAATAGAGAACTTTGATTATCCTAGTTTGGTGTTGACACTTTGCGAGGTCACCCTATCATTAAGAATCTCTTTCTTTCATGTTAGTTACAAAAAGGTACCAAGTCAATCAAGGGAAGCGACCCCCTGTTGTCTTTATCTAATTACCACTAGTTAAGACTCGTCAATAGCACAAGGGAAAATAACCCCTTTTTGACCAATCTCCTAAAAGTGAATCTGAGGTTTATTTTGATCCAAAAGGTAATCCTAGTGAAGTGAGCACCTCTTTAGCACCACTTTCATCTAGTATGGACATGAGTTACACCTTCACTCGACAACAAAGAGAAGCCATGAATCAAACTCTTGAGGATATCTTCCAATGGCATAGGAGAGAGTATGGTGGTTCTTCTCATACTAGTCCACCCGGGTCACCTCCCAACAACACAAGATATTTAGATGCTCATCAACGAGCTGAGAGACATTATAAGCAAACTCACTCAAATTCAAGGTCACAGCACGAGGACCAGAACAATGAATCTAGTGACCATCACATCAATGCAGCCAATGCAATAAGCCATTCAAGACAATCTTCTCCACTTAAAGATAGCTCTCGATATGCAAATACAAGGTTGAAAAGCATTGAAAGGGAGAAGCAAGCCTATCTAGATGAACAAGCCACCAAAAAGGAGAAATTTAGACAACTAGAAGAAGAGGAACGTGCATTATTGGACATAAGCAAAAGAGTCACCCAAGAAGAAGAAGATAGGCTCTATGCACAACAACTCTAAAATCAATTCAATGGGAGGGGTGCCAATGGTGGGACCAACTCACCCCATCTACCCCCTCACCAAGTCCTAGAAGAAGGTCAAGGATGCCCTCACAATCCCCAAGTCTTAAAGGAAGAAGGACTTCAAGATATGATCATCATAGGAGACGATCACCTCATAGACATTCAAAGCAACCCTCCCAACAAGCACATCATGGCTCACAACATGGAGGAAGCTATACCAACTTTGATAAAATGGATTTTATGACTATACAACAAGAACCATCTTTTCAAGCATATGTAGAAAGGTATGTGGAAAAAAACAAGGATCAGTTCCTAGAAAGTCTCATCAACAAAGGTGCTAAGGTCCCATACAATTTTGATTTGGATCAAAAGGTAAAGAAGCAAGATCCATCAACTAATGAGGTGATCAAAAAACTTCAAAGGGATAAGGAAAGGATGAGAACACCTAAGAGCACCTTTAATTTGGATTCCATATGTGCCAACCCAATCAAAAAGAGTGTGATGTTGGTTGAGTTTCCTAAGAAGGTGGAGTTTCCTACCTACGACAAATATGATGGCGTTGGTGATCCTCATGACCATGTTAGACAATTTTATATAATGAGTTTTTCTTTTCACCATGAAGACTCCTATTTAATGAGATTATTTCCAAGGAGCCTCAAGGGTCAAGCCATGGAGTGGTTTACTAACCTTACTCCTCTAGTTAAGACATTTAAAGAGCTTGTGGAAAGATTTGTTCAACATTTTGCTTATAATCTATCAAGGTCAGTCACAATGTTTGATTTGTGAAAACTCAAACAAAATCAAGGGGAACCTTTTGTCACCTTCCTACAAAGATGGAGACATTTGTGTTCAAAATATCCAAGGAAAATTCTTGAAGAGGAAAGAATAGGCATCATTGTGAGCAACTTGATACAGGAATTAAGATATGAAGTAAGGAAGATCCCGTTTAATTCTTTTGATACCATGGTAGAGGTGGCCTGTCGCATAGAGGATGTCCTAAAAGAACAAGGAATTTTGGCTAAATCAACTAATAACAAAAATAGCCACAACAACAACAATAATGGTAATAAGGAAAAAAAGAACTCTTATTGGAATAAGAATAAGTAGGTGGTCAATGATGGAGTTGTTGACTCATCACAACCTAAGAATGAAGGAGTTCTTAATCTCTCTCATGCAGTTCAAGCTATGAAGCTCCAAACATCTTTTGGACAACCAAAGAATAAACCCAAGTATCAAGGGAGACCTAAAAAAGAAAAGAGACAATTTACCAAACTTGGGGACTCCTATGCAGACATTTTCAAGACATTAATTGCTCACAATTTGGCACACCCTCAGGACCCTGCCAAGCACCGCATACCAGATCCTAAACCTCATTGGTGGGATGAGAAGGCCTTTTGTGTCTTTCACAATGGAATTGGACATGATATAGAAAATTGTTTTAGACTTAAACATCTTGTTCAAGACCTTATTGAGAGCAACAAATTACAAGTTGATGGTTTAACCACTAATGCGGATCACAAAGCTTTTAAAGAACCCTTGCCCAAATATGAGAAAGGAGAGAATTCTAACAACAAGAATGGCAAGGCTGCTATCAACTACACTTACACAAATGCTGAAAATGTTATTAACATGCTTGAAGTGGCTGATGATAATGTCAACATGATGAGAGGGAAAGACCCTTATGGATATGATGTGGATTCAACTCCTATGCCTGATGAAGGACCCGTTGTGGTACTAAGAGGTCCTCACTCACGAAGGATGTCCCAACCCCTCAATGCTGTCACTAGAAGCTAGTCTCAAGCTCCCATTGTTATTAGAGGTCCTAACTCTAGTAAGTCTAAGCAGCCAGTGTCAAAGGGTATTCTTCCAAAATCTATTGTTGGTCCTGAGTTAAATTATAATCTTGTTGACCAATTACAACGTACACCAGCACAGATTTCAATCTTTGAGCTTTTGGAACTATCCCCTAAGCATAAGCGTGTCCTCGAGAATGCCTTGCAAACAGATAATGTCCCTAATGATATAGATATAGATCAATTCTAGAATATGGTCAACCACTTGGCTAGCCCTCACTACCTTACATTCTCAGAGGAAGATGACAAGTCATTAAGCCACCCACACAATTTGGCCCTTCATATAGAGGTTATGATCCACAAGACCCATGTCAGGTGTGTGTTGATAGATGGGGGTGCTAGGCTTAATATTTGTTCTTTGAGCTTGTTGAAGGCCTTGGCTTATTCAGAAGAAGTTATTGACATAAGAAAGAAAATAACTATCAAGGCTTATGATGAAGCAGAACGTAGTTCTAAAGGATTGGCCATTCTTCCTATTCAAATTGGTCCTGTAGGGAAAGACATTTTGTTCCAGATTGTTGATGCCGATCCTTTGGCTTACAATATTTTGTTAGGTAGACCATGGATACATGAGATGCAAGCGGTCCCATCTACCTATCATCAGTGTGTAAAATTCCCTTACAATGGAATAGAAGTCTGCATACCTAGAGATAGCACACTGTCAGTCAACACAATTTCAGCAGGGTCTCACATTCCTTTGAATAGGGAGGCTAACACTTTTGATACTACATTTGAACAATGCAAGAATAAATTCAAGAAGATCTTGGTATGGGGGATTACAAATTGGATTCATTTACAAAATTGCTAATTTCCCCTAGGTCTTATGGCAAACCTTCTCAAGAAATGAAGCCCTCGTCTTCGGCCATGACATTGTTTGATAAGTTTGTGGAATCCTCAGTTCCGATTCAAGAAGAAAAAGAAGAGGTTCTCATTAGGGACTGGATTTACCAAGAAGAGAAATACCTACATAATGAGAATTTTGCACCTTCCCCTAGAACTTATGGGAGAGGGTATACATTGGTCAAGAATATGGGTTATCCAGGACAGGGTCCCCTTAGTCATAGGTTGGATGCTAGGGATGAACCTCTTAACCATGCCCTTTTTGGATGAAGGAATAAGTCAACAGTTGGCTTAGGTTTTGAAAATAAGAAACAAAAAAGTGTCCCTGTCTCAGCTGCGATGGACAGTGACGATGACTCAGACTACACACCTAATCTCTCTAATCAACAAGACATGTCTGATGATTGGGTGCCTTCAACAAATATCCTTTGGGGAGATTCACAAGATTTGACAACTGACAGTATGAATGCTAGATTGACAATGGAAAGTGTTGCTATCCTAGCTGCGATGGATAGTAACAATGCTAGTATTAGAGAAGGGGAAACTCTTCCCAATCTTTAGGCTTCTACATCACAAGGCCCAAATAATGATTCAAAAATAGACTCACATGAGTTTGAATGGGACTCACTTTCAGATGCAATAGTTGATTTGGACATGGATGTTGTCCGTACTTATTTTACTCAACCCGATGTGACCAACGAGCCTAGTGTAGGACTGGAGGATTGGACTCCTCAAATTGCCTTAGTGGATGACGCTTCATTTGATACGACAAATCCTGACTCGGGTATCTTAGGAGGGGACTAGATGAATCCCAATTATATGGTCACCAGAGATAACACCTTCCATATAAACAATGTTGAACCTGTCATTGACCTACCCCTTGTTCACTATGACCTAATCAACTGGTCTCAGTGCCACCAAGAGCCTAGACTCCTCACTTTTTAGAATGATTACGAAATTGCCTGTTATCTGAATGCTCTTGAACCCATGGCCTCTTCCACCAGTGAACTGACAACAAGCATGGCGGAGCCTGATATTAAGTACCTCAGTCTAAAAATAAAAGAAAAAGAAAAAAAGAAAAATAGGTCTGATGGCGAAAACCACCTTGTGGCGGTATCAGAACCAAAAATAGTAAAAATAAATGATGTATATGAGGGTGAAAACCTCTTTGAGGCACCTAAGGATGGGGTACTTAATAACTTTCCAAGTTACTTCCAAGACAGGTCATCAGTTCTTATTGAGCCTACACAACCAGTGAATTTGAATACAGAAGAGGCTCCCCAAATAGTGCACCTAGCTCAGTCTCTATCAGTTGGAGAAAAAGAGGCATATACAAAATTTTTGCAAAACAAGAAAATCAACTTTGCTTGGACATATTCTGATATGCCAGGGCTTGACACTGATCTTATTATGCATCATCTATCTATAGCTCCGGGAATAAAACCGGTTAAACAAAAGTTGAGGAAAATGCATCCTCACATATAGCTCTTCTTGTTAAGGCCGAATTAGAAAATCTCTTACGCACAGGATTCATTCAAGCTATCGACTATGCTGAGTGGATCTCCAATATCATTCTAGTTTCAAAACATGATGGGTCCATTCGCATTTGCATAGACTTCAGAGACCTCAACAAAGCATGCGCAATGGATGACTTTCCACTCCCAAACATAGACATGATAGTGGATATGACGGTGGGTTATGAGATATATTCCTTAATGGATGGGTTTTCTGGATATAACCAGATAAAAATAGCTCCCGGAGATCAAGAGAAAACAGCTTTCACATGTGCATGGGGAACCTATTGTTGGAATGTCATGCCCTTTGGCCTAAAGAATGCAGGAGCAACATACCAATGAGCTATGACTACTATTTTTCATGATATGATGCATAAGAACATGGAAGATTATGTGGATGATACCTTGGCTAAATCTAGAAAATGGGACACACACCTCGATGATCTGGAAGTAATTCTAGATCGCATGGCACAATTTCAGCTTAGATTGAATCCAAAAAAGTGTGCATTTGGAGTTGCCTCAGGTAAACTCCTAGGATCATAATTTCAGCAAAAGGAATAGAGGTTGATCTCAAAAAGGTCCAAGCTATATTAGATATGCCACCTCCAAGAAATATCAGTCAAATGAGAAGTCTTCAGGGACATCTTCAGTCGATCAGGAGGTTTATTTCTCAGCTTGTAGACAGAGCACAACCTTTTAATAAGACATTGCATAAGGGTGCTTCTTGCATGTGGAATGAGGAATGCCAAAAGAGCCTAGATCAAATTAAACAATACTTGGCTAATCCTCCAATTTTGATGCCGCCTATTGCTGGGAAACCATTGATTTTATACATTTCAGCAATAGAGTCTTCCTTACAGGCATTGTTGGCTCAATTAGATGATACTGGGAAAGAAAGGGCTATTTACTACATTAGTCGTAACCTAGTATCTTATGAGATCAATTATAATAGCATTGAAAAGTCTTGTCTGGCAGTAGTGTTTACTTCCCAAAAGCTGTGACACTATATGCTCGCTCATACTATACATTTGGTTGCAAAAATTGATCCTCTTAAGTACATGCTTAGTAAGGCTGCTCTCATGGGTAGACTTGCTAAGTGGATGATGGTTTTGACTAAATTTGATATAGAGTACATTGAAAGAAAGGTCATAAAAGGGCAAGCTATTGCTGACCTATTAGCTGACTTTCCAGTCAAGGATAGTATGCCTATTCAGGTAGAATTCCTAGATGAACACATATTGTATATGACTACCCACACTTAGAAGATGTTCTTTGATGGTTCCCATATGCAAAATGGATCAGGTGTTGGAGTATTATTTATCTCTCCACATGGGTACAACATTCCAAAGTCTTACAAACTTTTATTCCCATGTACAAATAATATTGCCAAATATGAAGCTTTGACCAATGGATTGAAAATGGCTATAGAATGGAACATAATAGAATTACATGTCTTTGGGGATTCACAGCTAATTATCAACCAAGTCAATGAGGAGTATCAAACCAAGGATGATAAATTGATACCTTACAAAAAGATGGTTGAATCATTGAGATGTTACTTTACATTTGTGACATTTCAACAGATACCCAAGACAAAGAACAAAGCTGCAGATGCTATGGCTACATTAGCTTCACTCCTACAGTTGGAACAACATGAATCCAGATTTGAATTCTTGGTGGAAGAGCTACACCATCCCATATTTGACTCATTTGAAAGCCATGTCATTTGTACCCTTGTCACACATGAATCTTCCTGATATGGTGCTATCTATTCATATCTCCGTGATGGCATCATCCCCAACACATTCAACCATTCTGAATGCCAAAACCTTGTCCACAATGCCTCCCACCACACCCTTATCTCTGGTGATTTATATAGGAGGGGTTTAGATGGGACACTCCTTAGGTGCTTGGAAAAGGAGGAATCTAACCAATCATTAGCCGACATCCATGAGGGCATTTGTGGTGGACATTCCAATGGTCTTGCCATGGCTCGAAGGTTGCTTAGGGCAGGGTATTATTGGCCCACAATGCAGATAGACACAGTAGCCTTTGCTAAGTCTTGTGAAAAATGTCAGAAACATGGAAACCTGATTCATGCTCCAAGTAGGGAGCTGATTCCTTCTATTTCTCATTGGCCATTTCAGTGCTGGGCCTTTGATCTAGTGGGGCAGATTCACCCCAACTCATCAGGTGGACATAAGTTCATTATTACTGCTACTGACTACTTCACAAAATGGGTGGAAGTCGTGCCACTTTCTGTGGCTTTAGGGAAGACTATCTCTTTGTTCATCTTGAATCATATTATTTGTCGATTCAAAGTACCTTCTGAGATTGTCACTGATAATGGAGGTCGATTCAAGAATAAGGACCTAAAGCATTTATGCAAAAAGTTTAAAATCAAGCAACATTGGTCCTCCATTTACTTTCCACAGGGAAATGGACAGGCAGAGGCTTCCAATAAAACCATCCTTAAGATTCTTCATAGGACAGTGCACAAGAATGGTAGGGATTGGCACTTGCAAATCAACCCAGCACTATGGGCTTACAGAACTAACATTCGTACACCTACAGGAGCTACTCCTTTTGCTCTTACCTATGCTACTGAAGCAGTGTTGCCTTTAGAAGTAGAGATACCTTCACTTAGAGTCTCACTCAAAGGATTGATAACAGATGAGGATTACCGTGCCATGAGGTTACAGGAACTTGAACTTCTAGATGAGAAGCATAAGGCTTCATTTGATCATATGAGAGTGTATCAGAAGCGTATGTCCAAAGCATTCAACAAGAAGGTTCACCCTAGGGAATTTTAGATAGGTGATCTTGTTTTGAGAGAGAACCCTAAGAATCAATAGAACAAAGAACAAAAGGGAAAGTTCGAACCCAATTGGCTTGGACCATATGTTATTACAGCTACTTTTGGTACCGGTGCATATCTACTATCAGATCCTGATGGAGAACAGCTCCCTGATCCCATCAACATTTTGCACCTAAAGAAGTTCTATCCTTGATGCCTGTTTTTGTCTGGAAGCATCCTTTGTACATACTTTATGATCCTAAAAAAATACCAAAAAATTGATATATGATGCTGAAAAAATCCTAAAAAGCATAAAAAGTCCTAAAAAATACAAAAATAAATAAATTAAAAAATGCAAAAAATAAAAAAATAAAATAAAAAAAATAGAAAAAGTGCCTTGGTGAAAACTTGGAAACAGGCGCCTTGGTAGCAAAAATACAAAAAAAATGAAAAAAATGAAAAAGGATTCCAAGTGGTGAAAACCTGGAAACAGGCGCTACTTGTGGCCTTTGCACTCCCATTTATTAGCATGCATCCTCGACACTGCACCTTTCTCCATCATACCCTGACCTTATTTGGCTGAGTTTGGAATTGGTCTTTGTCTTTGTCTAGGGGGCATAACTGTTAGCATAGGTCTTTTGGTGCATTTGTCTCTTGGGGCATTTCACAAACAGGTGTTTTTCAACACCACCCCAAACTATGTTTTTCAACACTACCCTAGTGTCGAGTGTTTCTCAACACTTATTAGATGTCTTACCCACCAGTCTAGTATGATGCGATATTTCTCATTTGCAGATGCAATGATTAGAGTCTGACTCTATGACCAATACACACACACTTAAACAATTAACTTGTTGAGATATGTTGACTTTATTTTTCTTTGTGTGCTGTCTATGAGGATTTCTTTGATGAGTGGTCTCTCCCTAAGAAGTTTTCGATGATGCATAGCTAGAAGACTGAGGGTATGAGAACATGTTTTCTTTCTTTATTTGCTTATGGGTATAGTTTGTTGATCCTAACTATCATGAGCATTTATGCTGGTCCTACTTGACACTATGGATTGACAAGGTATTATCCTTGATTGTTTTATGCGAGTGCATGCTTCTAGTTATCCTGACTTTCATGTGTCTTGATACAAGCATAATCTCGCCATATCAAACTTAGGTGATCTCATTGCATTAGTCATCTAGACCTACATGTCTTTGATGCCTAGGTGGGATTTCCACATTTCTATCTGATAAAGATCATATTCATATCCACATAGTTATGCTAGTGTGCATTGTATGATTTTATGATGCTACCAATAATGCTCGATGATGATAATTAGATGTCTATTAGCGTTGTGACCTTGCAAGTCAACCACTTTCATAGTAGTTTGCATTTTTAGGTTCATGTTAGTCTAGTGTTGCATTTTGCATATGGAGAGGGCACTCCTTTTCATCATTTATGGACTAGTCGGTCAACTATGTTCATCTTCTGATTCTTCTTAATCATATCTTTCATTTCTAGTCTTTCATATCACATCATTTTCTATCCATTTTCGGACTCGAAATCAAAATCCGAAGTTATCTTGCCAGTCAAAATCACGTTTCAAATCTTCTCCCTCTTCTACGCAATTGACTGACCTTTTGAGGCATAATTTTATTTTCGATGGACTTTCTTCCTTCCATGTCTCTCAAATGTTCTAGTCTTTCATTCACTCTATTTCTCGTCTTCTATTTCTATTCTTCTACTTCATCACTGGGGCATGTTTCACCTCCTAATGGTTACCCTATTGACCTATACATTCGATTATGATTTCATTTTAATTTGATCAAATCTTTATCGATTTGTTGTCTCTCCTCTATTTGATTTTGATTTCGATTCCGAGGGGGCAGTACCTATGGGATTCTCATCCCCGATTCTCTTGATTTTCCTGATTTAGACATCTTTTGTGAGCTTTTGGTCAAATTTGAGATTCTTATCTCTTACTTTGAATGTGATCCCGAATCGACCTCATGTTCAAAGGCCTTTGTTTATGTTTGTCTGGGTGTGATCCCAAATCGACCTCACATCTAAGTTGTTTTGTGATCCCAGATCGATCTCACATTTCAACTTCATTCTTTGACTACATGTGTTCTCAAATCGATCACACATTAGTCAAAGAGGGGCAAATGTATGCACCCAAAAATGGTCGCCTAGACTTTGATTTGTCAACACTGAATCATTTTGATCAATAATCAATATTTTCAATATTATCAATTTCTTGATCAAGTTTTAATTTCAATCATATATTGGATTTTTATCCTATGGGCTAACCATTTTATCCTAAGCTTTTATTTACTTAAAAGGAATATTTCCTCTCCTTTTATTAAATAAAAATCCCCACCTTTTCTTCTTATCCTAAGTTGCACAAATAAAGCACTATTCTTATTTTATAAAAAAGGAAAAAAATTCTTTTTGTCTCATATGGACATAAAGTCAACTCCTATTTTCCTATTGGAGGATACTTGTGCACATGGATTGCTCCTCTTTCAAGCTCCACCATTGATTAAGACTTTTTGCCTCTTAATTTCAATGGTCCATTTCACCTCATTTCTTATAAAAGGAGAGCTCTCTCCCTCATTCAAAGACACTTATTTTATGCTAACTCTATGCTGCAGGAATTCTTTGGAGCTTTTCGGAGATCATTGTTGCATTGCATCTTAGAGTTCTTCATTTGCTTCATATTTTAGTTTCCATTCTTGCATAGTAGTTCATGTTTATGCTTTCATAGCTTAGATTTCACTTTCAAGCTTTAGAATAACTCATCTAGCTTAATAGAAAGGGTTGTAACACATTGTTATTTTCATTTCATAGCTTAGTTTGTACTTTCATTTTCATAGCATAGCTTGCACATTTGCATCCTCATTCTTAGCTTGCATTGCATTGCATTTCCATTTGATTCTTTGGAGATATTGGCACTCTTGCCTTTGTCTTCATTTGAATCTCTCATTGTATGGTTGACTAGCAAGGTCACAAGCTCAATGGCTCTAGCTGAGAGCAAATCCATAATCTTGTAACTCCATGCATAGAGAGCTATGGATCGATTCGTGAGGGCTCATTCTTGAGTTTCCTTGCATGTAAGGATTCATAGAAGTGCACAACTTTTGTGTGTACACTTGGCAATATGATTGTAGAGCTATTTATGACTATGTTCGAAATATGTTGACTGTTAAGAAGGATGATAGGAAGTTTTCACTGATGCCTTTGATGGATACAACGCTCGGTAGGAGAAGCCTGAGTATTGGTTCCTAAGTTGAGATTGTAGATCTAGATAAAATGAATGATCAGTATGGAGAACCGACCTATGCATTATCAAGAAAAGAGTTGAAGAGACAGAGGAAACTGAAGCAGAAGAATTTGCAAGCAGAAAGGGTGGAGGACTTGTATGTGAAGAACTGGTTCAAGATTTATGTGCTGAATCCTGAAAGATGTTCTTCTCACATATGAACATATTTTGGAACTTGGGGTGTCTGATGTAGGGGCATCCAAGGTTAAGGCAGGGGCATTCTTGTCCTCGGTGAAACTGCATGGGGTTTTGGTATTTTGGCCTGTGTTATTTGGTTGTAGCCTTGACCGATGGTCTCGGTCATTGAAGGAAGCTTGATCACTGAAGGAACTAGGTCATCTCTGGTGCTCAGTGAAGTGTTAGTCAGTCATGCTTGTAGTACTCAGCTGACACTAGTGCTCGGTGGTGCTTGGCGTGCTCGTTTAATTTACTTTCACATGGTAGTTCTAGTTTACCGAGTGGAGTTCTATGTGATTTGTTGAGCCGACTTGGTGCATTTATTGCTGGTAGCTATTGTTATGGGCTGACATGCTAAATTAAATGTTTGTATAGATTTGTAAGCTGACTTGTATGGCATTTAATTATTTTTTTTTGGGGAGTTAAGGGTTTCATCTTGCCGACTTGTGGCCGATGATTAGTATTTAAGGAGTTCTTGGGTTGATGTTTAGGAGGAGGGACTTAGCAGATCTAGGATATCAGATGTGAATCTTGAGAGGTGAAGTTGGCAAAGTTGTGGAAAAATTCTTGAGGAGCTTGCAGATCAAATTGTAATCTGATAGTTGTTTCTAGCAGAGCTAGGGGTTGTATACTTGGAGACAAGGAGATTGCTTGAGGCTTGCGAGCTCAATTTTAGATCTGCCTTAGGGTTTCCATCAGCTTTTGATTATCTTTAGAGCTAAACTAGTTGAGATTGTATTGGATTTAGTTGTGGATCTTGCAGAATTGTTTCATTTTGTAATTGGCCCTAACCCAGAAGGCCTTATAGCCAAGCATGTTAATGCAAATTACTTGAAACATTTATGGTGTTATCTGTTGTGTTGAGTATTCTTCTATGTAATTCTATTGGCTACAAGGTTTGAACCATCCTTCATTGGATCCAAAATCCTTGACTACATCAGACTCACATATGGTGTTAAAGATGGAAAATAATTAAAGAGGTGTGAGTTAGTGAAAAGGGTTATACGCCTAGCTCATTTTATGAAGATGTTTCAAGACAAACTAGTTTATTTGTACATAGGTCACACACATAGAGCTAGCTGGTTAGCTGAGAAATTCAAGTTGTGTAAGGACACTTTCCCCCTCAGTACTATTGTCTTTTTCATTATTTTGCAAATAATTATACACTAAAATATTAGAATAAAGTACAACCTATGTATTACCACTCAACACAAGTTACAATTTTTGTACACATAGTATTCATGCATGCACATGATAGCATAGAGGAGGATAGAAAGGTTATAAGAGATTATCACTTCTCTATCAACAATGATCATACACATTCCTCAGAGTTTGTGTAAGGATGCTTTAAATATTTCTATGACAGTTTAAGAGAAACAGGTATAAGATACAACCAACACTTAATATGGTCAGACAATTCAACCTCACAATTCAAGAATGAAAGGATGTTCTACTCATTCACTAGGATGCATGTGACAAGTGGTGTGCAATATTTTTAGAATTTCAGTGAGGTAGGTAATGGAAAGGGAGAGCATGATGGTGTAGGAGCATTTTTGAAAAGAGCTCTTACTAGAGAAGAATTAAAGTATGAAGGTGGCACAATGTTAATAGATAGAGAAATGATTGTGCAATGGTGTAATTCTATGACGGGGTTAGGTAATGTAGGTAAGTCTATGGTTTTCATATATTTTTTTTAATACATGAATCTTAAATTGAAAACTATTTAGATTGTTTTACACTTACATGATCAAATGACATGCATTCATTTAGAAGTTCAAATACAACATCATTAGCTATTTATACTAGACAAATTGCATTCTTTTTCTCTTTGTGTATGCATTTTTTGTGGGATGAATGTGAATCAAAAGAGTGGGTCAACCAATGGTCTTGTAGACCTTTGCAAACCCTGGATACATATCAACTTCCTTGAGCACTACAAGTGAACCAGATGGAAGCATCGGTGGATTTTAACCATTTATCTGACCTAGTTGAACCAGGTAATTTATCTATTTATTACTTAGTGAATTACTTTTCTCATCTTGTATGCATTTTAAGGTCAATTTATTAGTTCTTTATTTTGATTTTGGTATTAACTTATAGCCTTCTACTAAATGTAGGTCATGTATATGCAGTCATTGCAAATGAGAACAATGAAGAATGAACATATTACATTTTTTATCATTGTATTGAGGCCAAAAAAAAATTGACAACTACAATCACTGATGGAGAGAGTATTGAGTACCCAACAAGTTCTGTTATTGTGACAGGCACATGGCTTAGAAGGTACCATTGTTGTGTCGAGATGTATTGAGACCTCTTAAACTCAATTTATTACACTTTATATTGATATTGGAATTAACATATTTTTATAATAAAATGTAAGTACCCTATCAAGAATTCTAACTCCTGGTTGTTTGAGGACTTTGAGACACATAGACATATTATTCATTACTCTAACCTTGTTGTTGCAAAAAATATTCAATTCATTAAATATTGTGGTAGACCTCTTAACAAGAATTTGTGGAAAGTTCATGAATCTGACCATGAGGCAATACTTGACACAATAAGGGTTAGAGTTGATCTAGAAGGTTCACTTGATTGATTTTGGACCTTAAAAATGAATGATTCTACAATATGGTAGAATGATTTTGATAATTTTTATATGATTCTACAATATGGTAGAATGATTTTGACAATTTGTATATGATTCTATGAGCATATGAGCTATAATGTGCATATTTAGATGCAAAATTTTGTATATAAAAACAATAATCAACTGTAATGTGCATATTCAGATGCAAAATTATATATATATAAATAATAATGAGCTTCATCATGCATATTAGATGGAAAATTTGAAACAAAAAAGTGCCCATGGGGCTGATTTGCAAATATTAAGAGCCCACATTTTTTATATCCTAATTTGTACCATTTGATTATAAATACATATTGAATTTTGAATCCTTACTTTTGTATCATCTTTATGCCATGTAAAGTGAAATTTTTTTTGTCTTAATTTCTTTACACACATTAGATTTCAATTGTAAGGTCCAATGATCCACCATGTTACTTGGTGCAAGAGTACCTAAGGGTCCAAGGAGACCTCAAATGATGAACATGTAGTGTTTTGGTAAATGGTGCATGTTTAGTCTAAATAGGCTTTAATAAGATCATTTTGATCATTTGATTATGTAATAAGATCTTTGAAGGTCAAATGATGTAATACTTGGAGT
>BSBK01012332.1:37500-46199 GCA_027943335.1 Chamaecyparis obtusa
CTTAAAATACTACACAGATCAATTAAATATAACAACAAGTTATGGGTAGTCCCACAATAGTGTGTCCCACTTTTTAAGACATGCTAATTTTTGCTGAAATAACACATTTTTAATAAAACATGATGATTTAAGCCTTGAGAGGTTCCATTTGAAGGAATTAATTAAAAATGGTTAACTCAAAGCCTCTTATATTAAAAAAACATTTATATAACATCTATACTCCTCATTCATACCTACAATGGAGTCTCCTTTGCACCTATTAAAATTCTGACAAAAAATCACTTTAACTTTATGCTTTGACAAATCAAATGAATCCATTTGAAAAACCTATCTATGTAGTATGATGCTATTCGGAACAAGATTTCTAATGAATATAATTTTAATACATATTGATTTCATTATCACTTTTAAATATTACTTTAACTAAACATAGGTTATTGGGTCATTCAACAACCTGTCTCTTCAATAATTCAGGAAAAATAATAAATTACAAAAAAAAATTTATAAAAAATATGTAGTAAAAGAGCATTCGTGTTACCTTTCTATAAAAAAAAGAAGAATTTTTTTTTTTTGATATACACAGATCAAGTTAGAGCGATCCAAGTGACCTTATGTCTAAATTATAGTTACTATCACTTCAGAACTTAATAAACTATGAAATATTGACCCAAAATGTATGAAACCAATTAAATCCTTTAGATATTGAAGTTAAAAATATAATCTTGAAATAATTACATTGTTATCATATTTTTTTTTAAAATTATGTTGATCCAAGTGACAGTAACTCCTTAAAAACACAGTTTTTCACACAAACCACTTTTCAAAGGAGAAGAAAAAATGAATTTAAATAAATTTTAATTTAAAATATATATATATATATATATATATATATATATATATATATATATATATATATATAAACTAGAAATAAAATTCTAAAAGACTCTAGTTTACATCATCTCCAAATTCCTAATAGTTCTGTAGAAACAAGTGTTTGAAAGTGAAGTTTTTTCTCAAAATGTTGATCTCTGTGTCAAATTTGGCCAAAAAGTGGGACACACTATTGTGGGACCACCCTTGTTCACTCTTGGACCATGCTTGTTACGTGGGACATCCACATCTCATTTTGAGGAAGCAATTCATTTCTTATTTTCACTAGAGATTTGTTTGCTAACACTGATAACAATGTTTACCAATCTCTTCACCAAATATCAAAGAATGAAAGTAGTGGCATGTTGTTTTAAGTAGTTCTTATAGTGACATGTTCAATATATTCCTTATATGTGTTCATGTAGGTAGCCTAACTGTCACTATCCTCCAATGCTTAAGTTCATATTAATGTTGGCCTTTATGTTGAATTTTTTATCCATTTATGTGTGCAACTACAAGGAGGATTATCAATAATAATAATTTTATTGATGCTTGCAATTACTTTGGTGAATCTTGGGAACTACATGCTCTGTTATGGTGGCATGAGTGGATAAGTTTCTATGAAATTACTCATATCCATTAGTTATGACTATCTTTTGCCTACATCCTAATTGGAATTTCATTTTCTTTGTTGGAGATTTTCCAGCAAGCCAATGCTAACTGTATGTTTGTCATTGATGACAACATATGGTAAGTAGCATGCGTGGAAGACTTATGTAGTAAGTTTTGAGTATATATAGCATGGACATGTTATCAGCATGATATCATGGATGCAGAGGTTAATTGTTAGTAGAGACAGTTATGTAGTAGCTTATGTCAGCAATGTTCCTAATAGAGTTACAGGCAGTGTTCTGTGAGTGATTATCTGTACCATTATCATGGAGCCTTGCACACTTGGATATGTGATGGAGAAATGCTATTGATGTTATATTCATGGATGCAGAGTCTAGTGTGTAGTAGAAGTGAAGTTATGTAGTCGCTATTCACCAGTTGCAGTTTCTTGTGTTTATTCAGAAGAGCCGACAAAGATTATATTAGTACAGGAGTTGCGCCTATCATTTTGGTATGCATGCTTGGATTAGTGATTGGAGAAGAATTATGAATGTGCACATGATGTAATTCAGCTTGGGGAGAAAGTTTCAGTAAATTTGGTTGAGCAGATAGTGTGTAGCATGCATCTACACTTATTGATTTGGATAGGTCCCAGTTTGTGTTGCGTGCTTAGTAGAGCCGATAGAAATGTTATTGGAGAGTGTTATTGTTTCTCTAATATGATTTCAAGGTGGTTCTAATAGGCTGACTTGATTATATCATTTAGAGAGAAGATATTTATAGGAAGTCATTTGCGATTGCTAAGACATTGTTCAAAGTTGAAAGAGAAGAGCAGAGCAGAGAGTGTGAAGTGTTGAGCCATCAGGAGAAGGTCTATGTGACCAAGTAAAGAGTATAAACTATTCATTGGAACTGATCAAGATAGGAGGTCCACCTCGTGGTTCACCAAGATCTAAATATAGTGTGTATCTATTATTCAGAAGGTTGTAGCCTTCACCCCTTTGAGCAGTGAGCTCTTGGATAGTGTGTCCTCACCCCTAATAGGGTCAATCATAAAAGACTCTCACCTTTGACCAGGTCATTGTACTGATTGCATTGTAAAGATCAAATCTAACAGGGTTGTAAGATCTTCTAACAAGGATCATTATACACTAGTGCAGTATATTAGTGGGTGCCAATTCCCACCGGGATTTTTACGTATTTGGGTTTCCCCGTAACTAAAATATTGGTGTTGTATTCAAGTGTTCTTTTATTGTGTTTATGCTTAATGTTTAAGTATACTTAATTGGATAAAGAATTGAAACTTGTAGATAACTGATTCACCCCCCCCTCTCAGTTATCTCTTGGAGTTGGGACTATTCCCAACATTCTTTAGAATCAAATTTCATTATAATTTCTTAGCTCTTAAACACAAGAATAATTATGTGATAAATTACTTGTTTGACTTGCATTATAATTAATTTGTGTCTCATATTCTTTACAATATGATTTTTTTCTAGTTACTTTATTAGTGTTAGTGTTGCAGATTATTGATGACAGAGTTGGCAATGAAATGCTAATAAATGAAGCAGGAGAAGTTACAAGGTAGGTATCATTCTTTTTGCTTACGTTATTCACAATAGAAAAATTTCAAATGTATATCAACTTTGAAAGTCCATGGTGAGACCCAATTAAACAACATTTTGAAACTGCAATGTTTGTTGTAGCCATTTACAAGGAATGTTCACTCATACAATTAGGTTATTATAAGTTGGTATTAAGCCTATGTAAGTTCAAAAATATTTTTAAATGTCATTTATATTTCAAGAACATCCTTGTGACTATAAGAGCATGAGAGGATGAGAAGAAGAAAATTGATTTGTTTTAGTTTTTTATATATATGTTGTATGAAATGGTCATTATTTTTCAATAAATGGACACTGAAGAAGACTCAAAATAAATGAGTATTCCAACAACAACAACACCTAGGTTTACTAGGAATTCCTCCACCATTTCTGGCTCATGGAAAACATGTGACTTATCTTTTCAACCTTGACATTTTTCTCCAACCTTGTCCAAGTTTAAGCAATACACACTAAGCGTGCTATCCTATGTGGGTCCTTCCTCCAAATTTTATTTTTGTTTTACTAGTTGTTTTCATTGTACTAGATCATTTTGGATGAATTGTATGTGGTCACCAAATAATTAAGGTACATTTGAATAGTTGAGGTTAGAAACGTAAAATTATAAAGGCAAGTATGAATATTTATGTAGATAAGAATTCTCCTTTAAAAGAGATAATGAGTTCTCGTATACTGGTAGATGAAAATTGATGGTTTTAAAACTCTCTAATGAATTGTATGTGGTCACCAAATAATTAAGGTACATTTGAATAGTTGAGGTTAGAAACGTAAAATTATAAAGGCAAGTATGAATATTTATGTAGATAAGAATTCTCCTTTAAAAGAGATAATGAGTTCTCGTATACTGGTAGATGAAAATTGATGGTTTTCAAACTCTCTAATGCATTTATTGGTCATAAAATAAAATTTTGGCACTAATATTGTAATAAAAATAAGAGAACTTTCCAGTATATGTGCAAGTGACGTAGTGTGCACATCACTTAAAAATCATATGGAAAGAACTTGACATTCTATAGTGACCATCAAATATATAGACATGAAAATTCATATAATATGGTACCTCAAGATACCAAATTAGGATGATAAATTCGTGAGGTCAAGAAATTTATTTCCATCTTTCATGCTAATGGAATTTGAAGTAGGAAGTTTTCTAAGAGCTATGGTGTTTCTCGTTACATGTATTCATTTCATGTTGGAGACAAGTACTTTAGTTGTTCATATTTATTTTGCTTGTGGAATTAAAAGTGGTGGACATAAGCATTCCAAGATAGATTATCCTCCAATAGTACTACATAAAGTATTTACACGTAATTCACTTCAAATATTTTTTCTCCTACAAGGAAAGATACATTGTGATATTTCTATCAAGATTTAATTATGTAGTAATTTGAGTCAAACTCATGGACCCATGTTTCAATAATAGTGGTTCACAAGAAGCCATCTCTCATTAGAATGAATGGAACACTTAGCACTAATTTTATCTACTAGATGCTCACATAGGTGAAGAACCGAGACTTCTCAAGAGGTCACCCATCCCAGTACCACTCCAACTTAATCTTGTTTAACCATTGAGCTTCCTCTAAGGTTAAGCCCACTTTGCTTGCAACCCCATTTCCAAAACCTTCAATAAGTGTTGTGTCGCAAGTAACTATAGAAGTAAATCCATACTCTTCTACTATATAATTGTATTTGACATAAAAAATTAAGCATTATGGATTTTTCTTTTTCCTTTTTTTTTAATAATTGATGACACAGACATATTCAAGGACATAATAACAAATCATGCTTCATGGACCTCATAGTGATATCATGTGTCCTTAAATATTTAAATTGCATGCATGTTTTTCCAAGATACATACTTTATATAGTAACATTGCATTCAAAGGCTCTTCAATATTATTTGAACTATATACTTATTCACTTTGGGTGGATTAATCTAGGATAACTTGTCTCCTAATGAACCAGAAAAATTTCACAACATTTTTAAAAATGTTGTTAATCCTTATTTCTTCAAAAGGTGTAGAGAAAATCATTATCTTATGATATTTTTATAAGGATTCAACTGTGGTCTTTTCAAGTCAAACTCATTGACCCATGTTTTCGAGTCCTACCTATCAAACCATTATCTATTAGCCAAAGTTGCATAACAAAACATAATCATGTACACAAATGAGAATGGACTTAGAGTACATGTCCATGGTCATTATTTCATCCCAATTCCATGAACTCGTCCCTTTATTGATATACAATTCCAACACAAAATACAAGACACTTACTAGAACAAAGATATCATTTTAAATGTAAACACCAAATAAGTCTCAAAAGTTTCTTCAGTGAACATTCATCTTTGATTATTGAACTAAACATTAGTTACTTTATATTTTATTTTCTTAATTTATTATTTGTATTGACCTTATCATGTGACATTTGGTACCCTAAATATAATACCTCATATTTTATAACATAGGGTCCTATTTAGGATAGAATGTGATATCATGTATGCAATATGATTTGGTAGACTTAAATATCACTAGTGTATTGGTTAGTAGAAACTACTTATATCAAACTACTTCATTACATCCTAATCATTTTCTCAAGGGCATGCAATGATAATATCATTGATGCCAATGTAAATTATTGGTATCTTATCATACTATGATGGTATTCACAAATCTTGAGTTTTTGTAATAAATATATATCAAAATCCGATGAACGTGATTACCCAGTTGTGACATCAAAGACTTCCAATTCAAGGTCAAGTTATACTAAATCACTAGATGTTATGGATGTAGTAAAACTAGAGTCTAAAAAGAGTAAAGGTGTAGGAGACTAAATGCAAGCATAGGTCTGTTGGAAACAATTGTCTGAAGAAATTGCTAGTCAAATTATGTATTGTCTTTGATGTCACACAATGTCATAGTCCGCAACATTCAGTACCTACCAAGCTCAGTCGGTCTTCCTAGCAGTAAAATTAGTGTTTACCGAGTTCACTCGATTATCAAAGATAATCAACATGTACCGAGTTCACTCGGTTAGCAAAGAAAAATTAGTGTTTACCGAGTTCAGTCGGTTGTCAAAGAAAAGTTAGCATCTACCGAGTTCAATCGGTTATCGAAGAAAAAGGATTATCAATGTTTACCGAGTTCCCTCGGTCTCTGAAAGATTGTAGAAAATTATGGTCACCGAGCACTGTCGGCCCTTGAAGGATCTTTGCAAATAAAGTTTGCTTAATTCAGCCGACTGTTATACTAAGTAATGCCGATTTGACAAATCTAAAATCATATAAATAAAAGGTCAAATGTGAAAAATGAATAAGAAACATAGAAGAAGATATATAGAAGAAAGACAGGAAAGGTGTGTGCGAAACTGTGAAGGATGATCAGATATCCTTGAGGAGCAGCATAGATATATTCGATCAGGAAGGATCACACTTATACAGAACAGAGATCTGTAATCAACAAGGCAATTGCATTATTAAACAGGTCATTTTCATTGTTACCTTTTTATCATTGTAATAGTGAATTCTAAATCTCTTAACCAAGTTGGTTTAACAACCATATTGTAAATCCTCTAACAAGGTGACAATTCCATTGAATTGTTTTCAAGACCTCTTACCAGGCCACTCCTAGCAGGGTGATTAAATCCTCTAACAAGGTCACACCTAACAGTGTGTTTTGTAACCTTTTACCGGGTTGGCTTCTAACCGGGCATCACTTCAGAAAAGTGAAAATCAGTATCTAGATACATTGGTGGTTTTTCCCATATTGGGTTTCCACGTTAAAATTCTGTGTCTCTTGTGTTCTTAATAGTTATCTTAATCATATACAAGTGGTGATGAATATCTACAGATAATTTTACTAATACTTTCTGCATCTATCAAGTTACTGCAATCTATTTACCGAGTGTTAAAATAGATAATATTCATTAAGATATCCTAAGGGATCTGGAAAGAAATAATTGTGAAGTGTTTTATAGTTGACTGATTCGCCCCCCCTCTCAGTCACTTCATCCATATTCCATCAATTGGTATCAGAGCTTGTTGGTGCTTACAGGAAGGGTTTCAAGGACCTAAGCTAAAGATCAGGATGTCTTACAAGAGAGAAATTCCAAAGCTCAACAGAGATAACTTTTCAACATGGAAAGGTCTCATGAGACTCCATCTGGCTTCCATTGGTGATTCAGGATGCAAATACATTGATGAAGAATACACAGTTCCTACTGGCGCATTAATTGTTGAAGATATTGCAGAGAAAAAGAATCATAACACCATGATGATAGACATTACATCAGCTCTCAGCTATGAAGAATTTGATGATATTAAAGAATGCACTACTGCATATGAAATGTGGATCACACTGAATAAAATATATGGTGGTGATGCAAATGTGAAAAGAGCCAAAGCAGAAAGCCTAAGAGGACAGTTTGACAAGATGAATATGAAAGAAGATGAAAACATTGCAAAATATGTTGAAAGGATCAAAGCAAGTGTTAGTGCAATTAGAGCTTCTGGAGGAACAATCTCTGATGAAACTGTTATAAGCAATGTACTCAAAACATTACTCCCTATCTATGCAATAAGAGTTTCAGCTATTCAAGAAAGAAGATATGAAACAAACCACAATATAACTTTGGATGCTTTAGTTGGAAGATTGACAGCCTTTGAATTAGACAACTATGACAACTATGCTCCAAATTCCAAAAATATTGAGTCAGCATTTGAGGCCAAGGTTTCACTAAGGAAGAACAAGAAAATAAAAGAAGTTCAGTCAGAAAGTGAAGAAGTATCAGAAGAAAGTTCTGATAGTGATCTTGAAATTGTAGAAGCATTACTTGCAAAGAAGTACTCTAAAGGGAAAGGTAAATATAAAGGTAAAACTCCTTTAATCTATTTTTCATGTGAAGAAATTGGACATATTGCAGCTAGGTGCCCAAACAAGCAGGCCAAGGAAGAGAAGAGAGGTCACAAGTACTATGGAAAAAAGAATTTCAAATCATTCAAGGATAAAGGTAAGAAAACATGTTTTATGGCTAAAGATTCTGATGATAGTGAAGAAGAAATTGTCTTTATTGCTATAAAAGATGAATCTGATGATGATGAAGATAAGATGGCACTTATTTCTCATATAAGCAAAGATGATATATGGATAATAGATAGTGGATGTTCACACCACGTGACTGGTGACAAGACAAAATTTGAATACCTAGAAGACTGTGATAGTGGCAATGTAAGATTTGGAAACAATGAACCTTGTTGTATAAAAGGAAAAGGAAGAATCTCATTAACCAAAGAACTCATATGTGATAATGCTTATTGGGTTGAAGGACTAAAACATAATCTTCTAAGTGTAGCATAGCTAATCAACACTGGTTTCAAGGTTGAATTCATGAATAGTCAAGCAAGACTGCTGGATGAAAAAGGAAAACTCATTGGATTAGGCAAGCAAACAAAAGGTAACTTATTTTATCTTGATCTCAGTGAATATTCATGTTTTATTGCTCAAATTGAAGAAAGTTGGCTATGGCACAAAAGGTTATGTCATGTGAATTTTGATAACATGATAAAAATAAGCAAATTCAAGAAGGTTAGAGGCATTC